>JAYESA010000012.1:69810261-69937761 GCA_036927795.1 Iris macrosiphon
ACGGATATGAGAGAGCATGTTTAATGGTATGGTATAAAGTATGAAGTGGCTAGTTTCGTATCCAAATGCTTGGTATGCCAACAGATAAAGGCAGAAAGACAGAGGCCAGGTGGATTGCTTCAACCTTTACCCATTCTAGAGTGAAAGTGAAAGCATGTGAAGATGGACTTTTTTTCAGGGCTTTCGCGTTCTCCAGGAGGTAAAGACGCAATTTGGGTCATCGTAGACAGGTTGACCAAATAAGCCCATTTTTTGCCATTCAAAGTGGGTATGTCTACGGAGAAGCTCGCGGAGATGTATATGTGTTAGATAATCAGATTGCATGGAATTCCTGTGAGCATAGTCTCAAATCTGGATAGTCATTTCATGTCCCACTTATAGAGGAGTTTACAGGCTAGCTTGGGCACTCAGCTCAAGTTAAGTACCGTATATCACCCTCAGACAGACGGATAGTCGGAGAGGACTATTCAGACTCTCGAGGACATGCTACGCACCTGTATTTTGGATTTTGGAAGCTCTTGAGAGGATCATCTTTACTTGGTAGATTTTTCTTACAACAATAGCTACCAGGCCAGTATCGAGATGTCACCATTTGAGGCATTGTATGGACGGAGATGCAGTACTCTGTTACCATGGGATGATGTTGGTGAAAGAGCCTTATTGGGACCAGAGATGGTCGTGGATGCAGTTGAGAAGGTGAAGCTCATCAGGGATAGACTTTGGGTGGCGCAGGACAGACAGCGACATTTGGTCGATAGCCACCAGAAAACTTTGGAGTTTGAGGTATAGATTTTGTTTTGCATTGCTTGTGATTATTTGTTTTTGTTATAATGCTAAGGCTGTGTTTCATGCTAGGTTGGCGATCTGGTTTTTTTGAGGATTTCTCCGATACGAGGCACGATTCATTTTGGTGGAGACGGAATGCTTAGTCCATGATTTATTGGACATTTTAGTATTCTCGAAAGGGTCGATGCAGTTGCTTACAGACTAGACTTGCCACATGCATTGGAGGGAGTGCACAACGTATTTTACGTGTTGCAGTTAAGACGGTATATTGAAGATCCTAGCCATGTACTAGATCACTCGGAGATCGAGGTTGGCCCTACTCTTAGCTATCCAGAGCAGCCAGTTGAGATTATGGATCGGAGAGAGAAGGTGCTGAGGAACCAGACCATTCCATTGGTGCACATTGCATGGAGGCATCACTCGCCATGAGAGAGTACCTAGGAGCGAGAGGTCAAAATGCGTGAGCGATATCCTTATCTGTTTGAGCCGTGAGGTATAATTATGTCTTGCTTGTATTATTGCTTTTGGTAGTTAGTTTCTTCCTTAATTTTGAGGACAAAATTTTTCTAAGGTGGGTAGGATTGTTACTCTCACTTTTTCAGCTAGGGATAGTTTGGTAATTTGACATGGGTATTTATTTTTAGATGTAATATAAAATATTATGCATGTTGAATATTTATTATTGTATTATTTATTTATTATTAGATTTATAGTTTGATTTTGTACCTGTGTTATTTGACCTAACTAGTTTGGATTAGATCCATGGACAAACATTTAATTCTAGTTAGAATTGAGCCCAATAGTAAGCCCATTCATTAGGAGGATAAATTAATTAGTTAAACCAATTAGACTAGAACCTTCCCTCCTTAATTAATTCCTTCATGACAAGCCCCAAGGGGTATTGTGGACATTTTATAGTAGCTTGGAGGAGGTGTAGAGGCTGACCACCTATTGGAGTGGGGAGAGACTATCTCTCTTTATTTTTCATTATAAATCTAGATCTAGAATTTTTCCTCTTCTAAATTTCTTCATTCCCACACCAATTTTTACCCAAATTTCTTCCCAATTTCTTCCCAATTTCTTTCTAATGCTTCATTGGAGGCTATTAGAAAAAGGATCTATAAAGAGAAAGCAAGGATCTACAAGGAGAAAGTAAGGATCTACAAGGAGGAGCAAGGATCTACAAGTTAAAGGCTCTTGACACTCATTTAGAGAATTTTATTGGAAATCCATCTCCAAATAGATAAATTTTAGTTTTCCCTCTCTTATTAGACTATAAATTTGTAATTAATTATTAGAAACCCTCCCATGTACTAAATCTACCCATGGGAATTAGAATTAGGTTCAAATGAGGACTATGAAGAAGTTATATGGTATTTTGTGTCAATTTTGGAAGAATTCCAAGATTGGCACATCTTGTGTTTGTCAATAGGTCAATTAGACCAAATTAACTTGTGTTTGATTGTATGTGACTAGTGTCATGTCCATAATTGGATACGTGTAGGCCGTATCCCGACAATTTGGCGATACTGGTTGATTTGGGGGTTTTCTTCCGACACGGGGGTTTGAGCATGTCATATTTTGATACGGACACGTAGATGTATAGCTAACACTTTGTGTTGCTTCTAGTTATAATTTTAGACTTGCTTGTGTCCTTCAAAATATGTTTGGTACTATGGTGGAGTCGTATCGCAAGCGTATCATAGATTGGGTGTGATACGGGTGCGGTGCACTCCACGTGTTTGTTTTCTTGCATTTTAACTCAATATACCTTGGTAATAGCTATTAGAGTATTATAATTATCATTGTTATATGATATATATGTATATATATAATTATGTGTATGTTCTATATGTCATTTTGATGTATTGGTGGTCATGAGAGAATAGGAGAGTGTATGAGCATCACTAGTGTGGTTATGTGGTGACATATATATATATATATATATATATATATATATATATATATATATATATATATATATATATATAGGGATATGTATATGTATATGTATTTATATATATATGTAGTTATGTGAGTAAATGTATGTGTGTATTAGATGTGTGCATGTGAGCTAGAGGGGCGAATTATAAGCATAAGCAGCCGGATAAGCAGGGCAATAAGCTGCAGTAAGCAGCGGAAAATAGCAACAGAAGCAGTGAGCAGCAGAAAGCAACAGCTGAAGCAGTGAGCAGCAGCAGCAATAAGCAGAAGCAGCGAGCAGCAGCAGCAGCAGAAGCAGCGATAAGCAGCTGCAGCAGAAGCAGTAAGCAGCGATAAGTTGCAGCAATTGTAATAAGCAGCAGTAGTGTTAGTTAGGGATAAGTTTAATAAGCTAAGTTAGTTTTATTGATAAGTTAGTTATATATATATATATATTGTTAGTAAGTTAGTAAGTTATATATATATATATATATATATATATATATATATATATATATATATATATATATATATATATATATATATATATATATATAGGTAGATAGATAGATAAATATAGATAAGCACTAGTTAGCATTGGTTAGTATTATTTCTAGATTACCTTGAGTGACACAAAGGTAATGAGGGTTGAGGTATCTTGGGTACTGGTGTTAAATATCAAAAGGTATGTTAGTATGTTAGTTAGTATAGTATTGTTATAAGTTTAATGCATATTAGTGTATAGTGAGGTGTATGGGTAGTTAGTTATATGTTAGATATTGAATTACCTTGTGATACCAAGGTAATGTCAAGGTATTGGTTTATACTCAAGGTATTGAGCTTGTATATCAAGATGGGTGTGTAGGAGTATGATACCGTATTTGGTTCAAAGCCAAGGTATCCACTTAGCATTAGTTTGGCTAGGAGTACTATATATTTTGTCTTGTATATATATATTATAATATTTTCATATCTAATAACTTACGTATCTTATGATATGGTATTTTGTTGGTATTCTAGTATCTTAGCATAGCTAGTATAGCCTAGTTACATAGTGTATGGACCCAATATCCTATAGATGGACTCATACAATCTAGAAATAGCTAGTTTGACCTAGAGTGGACCTAGTTTGACTATTTTGACTTAGAAATGGCTTTATGACCTAAAATTGAACTAGTTTAACTTATTTTTATTCCAAAATCTTGTATTGATGCAATATACCATATATAGGTCTGTGTGACACCAGCTTGGGCATCAAGAGACACATCTTGCTCAGGACCTCAGGCGAATATATTTCTCTTTTAGTTTTTATTTCATAGTAGTGTATATATCTCATGTTCTAGAATTGTATACATGATTCTGACATAGTAGTTTCACGGACTGGTACTAAATGGATCCTGTCAGGAGATGTTATCCCTTACTGTGTTCAGCGGGTACTCCTGTCACAACCCGCACACGATGTAGGGGCACGAATAGTGAATAACACCTAGCCTATGCCGCAACATCGGCGGTAGAATACTGTTTTTGTAATCTATCTATCTAATAACTAAGATATA
The DNA here is from genome assembly GCA_036927795.1 of Iris macrosiphon. NCBI lineage: Eukaryota > Viridiplantae > Streptophyta > Magnoliopsida > Asparagales > Iridaceae > Iris > Iris macrosiphon. The sequence continues at coordinate 69,814,527 of JAYESA010000012.1, forward strand.
ACAATGCCACCAATATAATATAAATACTTAATCACGGATCTATAGGATAGAACAATCGCATGAATATGATAAAAGAATAGAAAAGTCACAAATACAACTCACAAGATAAATAATATCCAATGAGTCAAAGAAACACTAATAACTGAGCTGGAGACAAATCCAGTACAAAAGAGTCTAACTACTGTGCTATAAGTCCTGGGTTATCTATCTTAGTCGGGATGAGACCCTCATGAGCCAAGGTCTCTGGCTCTAAGCCTACGGTATCCTGAGGCCCGTAGTGAGTGGGGTACCACTCCACAGTGTCATTTGGAAAAAATATATCCAGTCAGAAAAGGAGCAAAGTGTATCTCTAATAGCAGTTCTAATAAATGATATAAATTATATAACAGTAAATAGACTAAATATACAAGATACAATATAAAGGTACAAGAGATATGGAATAAAGGAATACTGGAAATAAATATAAGAATGAGCATCATAGGAATAAACAAGAAATACTACTACTAAGTGAATGAGTACCAACTTTAACATATGATCTACTTGGAAACTTGCACAAGGATTATGGCATGGTTAATCATATGTATGGTGTATGATTAACACTATTCAAGGTACAAGACATGCACAAGGAGGGTATGATCACATATCTACACTACATACTCTCCGACCCTGATTGGTATAATAGATCCAGCCATGGTACGTTATGACCCTGGATTCCACAAGAAGGGCACTACTCATCTCATGAACCAATGTATGTATTCGTACAAGAAGAACAAGAAAACAAGACTTGCAAAAGATACACCATAAATACCAAGGAATAATATCTCATGACAAGATCCGGATATACCAATCCTTATAACCATTGTGTCAAAAAATCAAGGATATCTACACTAAATACAGAGACATAGAGGATATCATGAATGAGAAACTATCAGAGAATGTACTTGCCTAAAATTCGATGAACAGTATCAAAGATGTCCGCTACGGTATCTCAGAGACCTAAATATGGAATATTATATCAATACAAGATTTTGGAATTAAAATAAGTTAAACTAGTCAACTTCTAGGTCATAAAGTCATTTCTAAGTCAAAATAGTCAAACTAGGTCAACTCTAGGTCAAACTATCTATTTCTAAGTTGTATGAGTACATCTCTAGGATATTGGATCCATACACTATGTAACTAGGTCATAGTAGCTATACTAGGATACTAGGAAACTAGGAAACCAACAAGATACCGTATCATAAGATACGCAATTTATTAGATATAAAAATATTATAATATGTATATACAAGATAAAATATATAATACTCATAACTAAACTAATGCTAAGTGGATACCTTGACTTTGAACCAAAAGCGGTATCACATCACCTACCCTCCCATCTTGATGTGCAAACCCAATGCCTTGAGTAAAACCCAATACCTTGACATTTATCTTGGTATATCAAGGTAATTCAATATCTATTTTATAATGACTACCCATACACCTCACTATACATTAATATGTATTAAAACTTGTAACAATAATATACTAAACTATATACTAATATACCCCTTGATATTTAATACTTGTACCCAAGATATCTCACTCTCATTACCTTGGTGTACCCCAAGGTAATCTAGAAATAAAGCTAACTAATCTCAACTAGTACTTATGTATATATAAATCTCATATATAAATATATACTAACTTATTTACAATATATATAAACTACTAGCTTTTTAATATAAACTAATAATCTTATATATATATATATATATATATATATATATATATATATATATATATATATATATATATATATATATATATATATATATATATACATATATTCTTTCCACAAGCTCACACACATAAATACACATCTCACATATATATATATATATATACATCTACAAACAATATATATATATATATATATATATATATATATATATATATATATATATATATATATATATATTACCATATTAGAGAAGCACATGAACTTCTACTCTTCCATGATCACCAATACATCTACAAGAATTATAGATCAAACATATAAATATACATATACATATACATATATCTCACATAATAATTATAATTACAATATTTATAATATCTATAATTGAATTAAACTGCAAAGAACAAACACGTGAAGTGCATCACACCCGTATCACACTAGATCTATGATACGCTTGCGATACGGCTCCACCACACAACCAATTGTATTCCAACAGACACGAGCAAGTCTAAAATCATAATTATGAACAATACGAAGAGCTAACTACTCATCTACGTGTCCGTGTCAAAATGTGAAATGCTCAAACCACCCGTGTCGGAGGAAAACCCCAAAATTAACCCGTATTTCCAAATTTTCAGGAAACAACCTACACATATCCAATTATGAATACAACACTAGCCACACACAATCAAACACATGTCAATTTGGTCTAATTGACCTATTGACAAACAAAAGATGTATCAATCTCGAAATTCCCACAAAATTGACACAAAATACCACATAACTTTCTTCATATGCCTCCTATGAACCTAATTCCAATTCCTATCGGTAGCCTTAGCATATGAGGTGGTTCATAATGATTAAAATATAGATTTAGAGTCTAATTAGAGAGAAAAACTGAATTGTACCTATTGGGAGATAGATTTCCAATGAATCCTCTAAATTGAGTGAAAAAGAGTTTCCAACTTGAAGATCCTTGCTCCTCCTTATAGATTCTTATTATTTTTTTTTTTTAATGGCCTCTAATGATGATTTGGGAAGGAATTGAGAAGAAATTTGGATAGAATTTGATGTGAGAAAGAAGAAATTTGGAAGAAAAAATTCTAGATCTAGATTTGAAATAAAAAATAAAGAGAGAGAAATTTTCCTCCATTCTATATTAGGCCGGCCCCTTTTCCCTCCTCCAAGTCATTATGAAATGTCTAAAATATCCCTTAGGGCTTGTCATGAAAAAATAATTAAGGAGAAAAGGTTCTAGTCTAATTGGTTTAACTTAATTAATCCTCCTCCTAATGATTGGGCTTATTATTGAGTTCAATTCTAACTAGAATTAAATGTTGGTCCATGGATCTAATCTAAACTAGTTAGGTCCACTAACACAAGTATAAAATAATAAACTAACAACTAACAATAAATAAATAATACAATAAATAAATTTACAACATGCACAATATTTAATTAATTATAAAATGACCAAAATATCCTTTTCTAGGAAATATGGTAGTGACAAGTCTACCCGCCTTAAAATAATTTTGTCCTTAAAATTCAAAGATGAAACTACCCCCAGAATAAAACAGAGCAGAATCAGGAAAGAACATATCTCAAGGCACAAACAAATATGGGTAACGCTCTCACATTTCATCATCTCTCTCCTAGGTAGACTCCCCCGGAGAGTGATGCCTCCATGCGACGCGTACCAAGGGAATAGTCTGGTTCCTTAGCACCTTCTCTCTCCGATCCAGAATCTCAACTGGCTGCTCTGGATAGCTAAGAGTAGGGCCCACCTCTATCTCCGAGTGTCCAAAATGTGACTAGGATCTGCCACGTACTGTCTCAACTGCGATACGTAAAACAAGTTGTGTACTCCCTACAATACAGGTGGAAAGTCTAATATGTAAAAAACTACACCGACCCTCTCGAGAATAGTGAAAGGTCTGATGAATCGCGGACTAAGCTTTCCGCCTCCACCAAAACGAATCGTGTCTCATGTCAGAGAAATCCTCAGAACCAGACCACCAACCTAGAATAAAATACAACCTTAAGAACTTAATCTATAACAAACAACCAATATCAAGCACAAAATAAAATCTAAAATAATACCTCAAACTCCAAAGGTCTCCGGTGGCTATCGGCCCAATACCGCTATCTGTCCTGTGCCACTCGAAGTTTGTCTTTGGTCTAGTACACATGTGCACAACATATCCTCGAGAGTCTAAATAGTCCTCTCTGACTGCCCATATGTCTGGAGATGATATGCAGTACTGAACTTGAGCTGGGTGCCCAAACTCGCCTGTAAACTCCTCCAGAAATAACAAGTAAAATGACTATCCCCATCCGAGACTATACTGACAGGAACCCCATGTATTCTGACGGTCTACCTCTTATACATCTCTACCAGCTTCTCTGTAGATAAACCCACCTTGAAAGGCAAAAATGGGCCGACTTGGTCAACATGTCAACGATGACCCAAATCGCATATTTTCCTCCTGGAGATCGTGGAAGTCCGGACACAAAATCTATAGTAATGTGCTCCCACTTCCACTCTGGAATGGGTAATGGCTAAAATAAACCACCCGGCCTCTGCCTCTCGGCTTTCACCTGCTGGCACACTAAGCATCTGGATACAAACTGTGTCACTCCCTCTTCATGACATGCCACCACACACACTCTCGCATATCCTGATACATCTTGTTGGCACCTGGATGCATGAAATATTGAGAGCAATGCGCTTCTTGCGATACCTCCTCATACAACTCTACGCTAGGCACACATAATCTAACACCATGCCGTAAAGAACCATCCTCAGCAATGGTGAAATCATCCTCCAATCATGCTCTTACCTGAGCTCTGATGCTCCTCAGAGATACATCCTCAAACTGGGCTGCATTGATCATGTCCATCAACTCTGAGTGTATCTGCAACCCCCACATCTATATAGAAAAACCAAGAACTATCACCTTAATGCCCAAGCTCTCCAAGTCCTCCAACGAATATCGATCCTTCGTCAACAACATAGCTACCGGATACCTGCTCAATGCATCATCAACTACATTAGCTTTTCCAGGATGATACTGCAAAGATATGTCAAAATCCTTCATCAGTTCCAACCATTGACGTTGACTCATGTTCTACTCCTTCTGAGTAAAAACGTACTTCATGCTCTTATATTCTGTGAAGATCTCCACACGCTCTCCATACAAATAGTGTTTTCACAACTTCAAGGCAAATATGACGGTTGCCAACTCTAAATTATGGGTAGGATAGTTCTTCTCATGAGGATGCAATTCCCTGGATGCATAGGCAATTACTTTCCCATTCTGCTGAAGAACACAACCCAGACCTTTTTCCGATGCATCACTATAAATAGTGAAACTTCCAGACCCTGATGGCAATGTCAAAATAAGAGCAGACATCAACCTCATCTTTAATTCCTCAAAAGTAACCTGACACTCCTTGTCCAAACAAACTCTGCATCCTTTTTTGTGAGTCTGGTCATCGGCTCGGCAATCCTTGAAAAACTTGCAAAAACTTTCTGTAGTAGCCTGCTAGACCCAAGAAACTCCTGATCTCTGTCACTGAACTCGGGATCTTTCAAGACTCCACTGCTGTGATCTTCTTCGGATCCACTGAAATTCTATCACCAGTCACAACATGTCCTAAGAACTCCACCTTGTCCAGGAAGAACTCACACTTGGACAGCTTCCTATATAGCTTCTCCTTCCTCAGCATATCTAACACAATCCGCAAATGCTCCTCGTGCTCCTCCAGCATCTTCGAGTATATAAGTAAGTCATCAATGAACACCACCATGAACATATCAAGGTACTGGTGGAACACCTTGTTCATCAAATTCATAAATACCACCGGGATATTAGTCAGCCCAAACGGTATCACCATAAACTCATACTGACCATACCGAGTCCTAAAAGCAGTCTTCGGAATGTCCTCTGGCTTCACTTTCACCTGGTGGTAGCCTAATCTCAAGTCTATCTTGGAAAATACCTTGGCGCCACTCAACTGATCGAATATGTCATCAATACGTGGCAATGGGTATTTATTCTTGATAGTAAGATTATTCAATGCCCAGTAATCAATGCACATGTGTACCGATCCATCCTTCTTCGGTACAAACAATACCGGGACTCCCCACGGTGAAGAACTGGATCTGATAAACCCCTTATCCTGCAATTCATCCACTTGCTTCTTTAGCTCGACCAGTTCGTTGTTGTTTACTCTATAGACATGCTATAAAATTGGTTCTGCACCTGGCACCAAGTCTATAGAGAATTTAACATCTCAATCTGGTGGCAATTATGGCAATTTCTCAGGAAACACATCTAAGAACTCTACTATCAAAGGATGCGATAACTCATTGTCTTCCACCATAGCTCCATAGATAATGCCTTCTCTCTGCTCTGCAGCTCCTCTAGCAAACTCAAACTATGGCTATCCTGGTGAGCTAAACAAAACTCTACCTCCTCCACAATCTATAATAGCATGGTGCCTACTCAACCAATCTATCCCGAGTACAATATCGTAGCTCGAAAGTGTCATTACAAGTAGACACGCACTCAGCTCCCGGCCTCCCAGAGTAACACTCCGATCCTAGCAAATATTACTAATCAGGATAATGCCTCCCCCGGTCATGATCTTGCAAGTCCTAAGCAAAGACTCAGCTACCAAATAATGTTTCAGAGAAAAAAATACATATACAAAATAATAGGAAGCACCACTATCAAATAAAGCTAAAGCTGGAATAGAATCAAGAAGAACAGAACCTGCTATGACATCTCCGGTGGGCTCGGCCTTCTCGACCGTCATATCAAAAGCTCGTCCCTGACGTGCACCTCCCTGATGTTGGTGCTGGGCATAACGCTACTGCTGGATCGGAAGGGGTGGTCCCCTCGGTTGTACTGTAGGAGGCCTCGCATGTGTCCTCGGAGTTGGAGCTGCCCCCTGAACTGCACGACGAGGGTTGGAAGGACACTCTCTCAGCTGATGCCTGTCACGCCCCAGTCCCAAAAATATGTAGGACTAGGACACGTAAGCATGCCAGGCGCATGGATATGGTAACTCCAATATATGGAAACCAAATCCATACGTACGCTGTAATATGAATATAAAATCCATAAGTGGTATAAAATGTAATATAAGTCACAGGGTAAAATCTAAATCTCATCCACCAAAATCATATAGAAATAAATAACCAGTAATCATGAAACTAGATCTCAATAAGAAGTATCTAAGGATGATAGTTGGATGGAAACAAATCTACTACCAACTCGAATATAAGAGCAAATACAAAATAAGTACAACACAATCAACCAAAATATAAGTATACCAGCTATCGATCACGGCCTGAAGAGAAGACATCCACGAAGCATACACAACCATCCAAATTTGCGCTCCTGCAAATACTCAAGAAAAGATACACCTGGCAGCGGACCAGGTCCTCAGAGGGACGTAACAAGATACAGAAAATATGAGCCAATTTGAATACAGTAAACATGCATATGGTTTAAAAATAAATAAGTACGCTGTACAAGATAATCTATATGAATGCAAATGAGGACAACTTTTCGATGTAAGGGCAAGGGTAGTCTACTCGATCTAAGCCTCACAACTCACACACCCGTCTAGAACATCAGAAATCGACATACCTCTGGGGTAGCGACCAGAGCGACTCTACAGAAATCGACATACCTCTAGGGTAGCGACCAGCGCGACACACACCCGTAGTGCGAACTATATACTACGGTTTACCAGAGTGGTTAAAAGCCCATACGTCTAATGATTGTCCTTCCATGATACTAGGTGCCATGTGTGTGTCAACATATCTAATACATAGTAATGACTGAAGAAAAATTACACATGCAAGAACTATACAGAAATGAAATAAATAAAAAGAAATATAAATAGCATGCAAAGTACTATAAACAATTTGGCAAGGTATCTTGCCTGGGGTCCTACTGCTGGTATGAATCAGAGTCCAAGTCACAGTCCAAATAGCCTATGTATTACAAATTTATCACGTCAAAAGATAATTTATTTTAATTTATGTTAATTCCTAAATTTTGTCCAAAAAAACTAAATTTTATCAACTCGAGACTCATGGCACGCAAATCGAGGCAATCTGTTGATCAAAAAGTCAACTGATACAAACTCGACTTTCATGCATGATTTTCTGTAGATTTTAGCATCAAAAACATACTGGAATTTACGGCTCGTCTGAATTCAAATTCGTTTGGGAATTATGGCACATACAAATTTTGTATTGTGCACCGATGGTTAAATTCTAACCTAAAAGTTCTACAGAATTAACAGTATGAAAATACTTCGAAATAAATTCTGGGAAAAATATATGTCGATTATCTCATCATTATCTTTCCGAAACTTTAAACGATTCATGATTCTGATTCCTGGTTCTCCCGGTATCGCAAAAACATCGAAACACATCTATTTTCGGACATGCTGTGCTCTACGAATTTTCCAAAATTTAATACTCGTAATTTCGTAAAATAAATTATGTAATCAGAAAGCTAACCTCAATATATTTCTAACAAAAAAAACTAGGTCTCATTTGGAGTCCGGAGCTATGCGCAATGGCTTCTGGAAGATGAAGGAACCCTAGATGACAATTCTCCAAAAATCGGCTGAAGAAAAACCCTAGAAATTAATATCTAAACTATTATATATATATAGGAGAGAGAAAGTGCAGCCGCGGCTCACAGCGCGCCACATGGCAGCCATCCGTGCAGCCCCGCCCAGATCGAACGGTCGCAGTTCGATGCGGCTCGGCTCAGCTGAGTCCGAGTCGAACTCGGTCTCGGCTCGGCTCGAGGTCGGCTCGGCTCGGCTCGCACCCACTCAGCGGTCACTAACAGGCGGGCCCGGCACTGTTCACTGCTGGAGGCTGACAGGTGGGCCCCCTGTTTGCTGACTGGGCAGAATTAATTACTTTTTGGGTTTTTTTTTTCAGAAATTAGTTTTTAATTCAGTTTTTCATAATTAACTCAAAATAAATGCTAAAATTTATCAGAAAATTCCCAAAAAATTTTAGAAAATATATTTTATTATTTAGAACCTAAATTAAAAGTTTAGGATATTTTTAATTAAGTTTGAACATAAAATAAATTCTTCAAAGTCCTAGAAAATTAGTGTTACAAGTTTTTAATTAACTAAAAATTATGGAAAAACCCAATAATCTAAAATAGCCTAAAAATAATTCTAATTAAATATTTATATAAGTAAATATACTAAAAATTTATTTTCTAATTAACTAAGAGAATATTCTAAATAAATTCAACATCTATAATAAATATAATAATATAAAATATACACAAAATACCTATTTTGGGTGCCCCTCGATACCATAATACAAACAAACTCCCAACCTCTTCTTGTAAACTTCCCATATACAGCCGGATTTCTTGCAGTAGTGACAAAAATCTTGTTGTGACTGTCTTTGCTGCTGTGGTGCATGGTGAAATGGTGCCTTAGCTGGAGTCTGGTGCTGTTGCAGCTACTAAAAATTCCTGGACTGGAAATAAGGACGCTTAGCAGTCACTGTGCTGCTATTTGCCCCCAAAAAAGAATCGTAGTCTCTCTTGGGTTTCAAGCCCAACTCTCGCTCAACCTTGCATGTCTCTGTATGTATCTCCGAATAGGTCATATAGAAATACGAAATGAGGATCTTCACTTCCCAGTTCAGACCCTCGCGGAAATGGATAGATCGAACCTCCGGCCTCTTCACCAAATACTCCGTAAATCAGCTCAGCCTACCGAACCCTGCGACGTATTCCTCCACAGACATGCTTCCCTGAGTAAGGCCCTCAAACTGCCTCCCCAAGTCTAACCTGTCCACCCAAGCAAAGAACTTTCTCTTAAAGAGGTCCTTGACACCTCCCAAGACTGTCCCGCATCAGCAAGAAGTGGCTCATTCCTGAACCAAGTACGGATGATATCGAATAGCTAAAGTCCTACTGCCTCAACCTTCATATCCTCAGCAAGATGAGACACCCTCATGAGACGCTCAATATCCTCGTGCCAATCATCAGCGTAGACGATTCCCTCAGTCCCCTTGAAGACCAAAGGTTCCAACTTCTTGAAGTCCTGGATATTACCCAGCCAGAGATGGACAACCTGCAAAACAACCTGCTGTTGGACCAAAACTCCTCTCTCTACTACAGCAAGGGCAAGTTGATGAGCACTCTCAATGCCCTGCCATAACACGACGGTCTGCCTCTGGTGTGCCTCGGACTGGGCCCTCAGAGCCTTTATCATCTCGCGAAACAATGCTTACACCTGAGTCGCATATGTCGATACGGAAGGTGGAGGTGGAAGTCCCTCAGACATAGCCGGAACAGTCCTCTGAGCTGGAGGTGGACCCCCGAATGCAGCTGATACGCCAATCACAGATAAGTAACTGGTGCAGGCCCTCGGAAAGTCGCAGATCTCTCAGAAACTGCTCTCCTCTGCTGTTATCTAGTCTTAGGCGGTATCCTGAGGTAAAGCGAAAGAAAAGAATCATATGGCACATGATGTAATGCATTCAAAGAAGGACATTTTAATGATCAAATATTATTATCAAGGAAGAACAGTTGAAAAGAATCAAAAGAGTTTTTCCTACATGTGATTCAGTATTTTTAGCCTATAACCTATATCATATATCCTGAAACAGGCTCGTAAAAGCACTCAAATAAGAGCACCACTATGAATCGCACTAATTGCGACCTCAAAGACCTGCATGGGCCACCACTAAAAATATGTCACGGCCCGCACCCAATGTAGGGACACGATTAGTGAACAACGTCCAGCCTATGCCGCAGCATCGATAGTAGAACATTATTTGGGTAATCTATCTATCTAACAACCAAGATATAATAATTCCACCAATATAATATGAATACTCAATCACAGATCTATAAGATGGAACAATCGCACGAATATAATAAAAGAATAGAAGAGTCACAAATACAGCTCATAAGACAAATAATATCTACTGAGTCAAAGAAATACTAATAACTGAGCTAGAGACAAATCTAGTATAAAAGAGTATAACTACTGTGCTACAAGTCCTGGGTCATATGTCTCAGTCGGGATGAGACCCCCCTGAGCCAAGGTCTCTAGATCTAAGCCTACGATATCCTGAGGCCCGTAGTGAGTGGGGTACCACTCCTTAGTGTCATCTGGGAAAATATACCCAATCAGGAAATGAGCAAAGTACATCTCTAACAGCAGTTCTAATAAATGATATAAACTATGTAACAGTAAATAAAGTGAATATACAAGATACAATATAAAGGTACAAGAGATATAAAATAAAGGAATACTGGAAATAAATACAAGAATGAGCACTATAGGAATGAACAAGAAATACTACTACTAAGTGAATGAGTACCAGCTTTAACATGTGATTGACTTGGGAACTTGCACAAGGATTATGGTATGGTTAATCATACGTGCGGTGTATGATTAACATTATTCAAGGAACAAGACATACACAAGGAGGGTATGATCACATATCTATACTACATGCTCTCCGTCCCCGATTGGTATAGTACATCCAACCATGGCACGTTATGACACGGGATTCCACAAGAAGGGCGTTACTCTTCTCATAAACCAATGTTTATTTTTATACAAGAAGAACAAGGAAACAAGACTTGCACAAGATACATCGTAAATACCAAGAAATAATATCTCATAACGAAATCCAGATATACCAATCAGTGTAACCATCGTGTCAGAAAATTAAGGATATCTACACTAAATACAAGAGACATAGAGGATATCATGAATAAGAAACTATCAGAGAATGTACTTGCCTGAAATCCGATGAACAGTATCAAAGATGTTCGGTACGGTATCTCGAAGACCTAAATATGAAATATTATATTAATGCAAGATTTTAGAATGAAAATAAGTTAAACTAGTCAACTTTTAGGTCATAAAGCCATTTCTAAGTCAAAATAGTCAAATTATGTCAACTCTAGGTTAAACTTGGTCAAACTAGCTATTTCTAGGTTGTATGAGTCCATCTCTAGGATATTGGATCCATACACTATGTAACTAAGCCATACTAGCTATACTAGGATATTAGAAAACCAACAAGATATCGTATCATAAGATACGCAATTTATTAGATATAAAAATATTATAATATGTATATACAAAACAAAATATATAATACTCCTAACTAAACTAATGTTAAGTGGGTACCTTGGCTTTGAACCAAAAGCGGTATCACACCACCTACGCTCCCATCTTGATGTGTAAATCAAAAACCTTGACATTTACCTTGGTATATCAAGGTAATTCAATATCTAATTTATAACTACTACCCATACACCTCACTATACATTAATATGTATTAATATATATTAAAACTTATAATAATAATATACTAAACTATATACTAACATACCCTTGATATTTAATACCCATACCCAAGATATCTCACTCTCCTTACCTTGGTGTACCCCAAGGTAATCTAGAAATAATGCTAAATAATCTCAACTAGTACTTATGTATATGTATATAAATCTCATACATAAATATATACTAACTTATTTACAATATATATAAACTACTAGCTTATTAATATAAACTAATAATATTATATATATATATATATATATATATATATATATATATATATATATATATATATATATATATATATATACTTACAGCTTTTGATAAGCTGCAGCTTATCAAAACTGATGCTGTCGCTGCTTCTGCTGTTTACCGCTTCTGCTTCTGCTGCTGCTTCTACTGCTTACTACTGTTGTTGCTTCTCTCAGCTTTTTACTGCTTTTCTCTCACTACTTTCCATTGCTTTTCTTCCTATTTTCTATTGTTTAATTCACCATTTTTCTTGGTTTCTTCTTCCCTCAAGCTCACACACATAAATACACATCTCATATATATATATATATATATATATATATATATATATATGTTACCATATTAGAAAAGTACATGAACTTTTACTCTCCCATGATCACCAACACATCAACAAGAATTATAGATCAAACATATAAATATACATATACATATATCTCACATTATAATTATAATTACAATATATATGTATGTAGTTTATATATATATATATATATATATATATATATATATATATATATATAAATATATATTAGAGAAGCACATGAACTTCTATTCTCCCATGATCACCAACACATCAACAAGAATTATAGATCAAACATATAAATATACATATACATATATCTCACATAATAATTATAATTACAATATTTATAATATCTATAATTGAATTAAATTGCAAAGCACAAACACGTGAAGTGTATCGCACCTATATCACACTAGATCTATGATACGCTTACGATACGGCTCCACCACACAACCAATTATATCCCAACAGAAACAAGCAAGTCTAAAATCATAATTATAAATAATACGAAAAGCTAACTACTCATCTACGTGTCCATGTCAAAATGTGACATGCTCAAACCCCCGTGTCGGAGAAAAACTCCCAAATTAACTCGTATCTCCAAATTGTCAGGATACGGCCAACACGTATCCAATTGTGGACACGACACTAGCCACACACAATCAAATACATGTCAATTTTGTCTAATTGACCTATTAAGAAACACAAGATGTGTCAATCTCGGAATTCCTCCAAAATTGACACAAAATACCACATAACTTTCTCCCTAGGCCTCCTATGAACTTAATTCTAATTTCTATGGGTAGCCATAGCATATGGGTGGTTCCTAATGATTAAAATACAGATTTAGAGTCTAATTAGAGGAAAAAAACTGAATTGTACTTATTAGGAGATGGATTCTCAATGAAACCTCTAGATTGATTGAAAAAAGCTTCCAACTTGTAGATCTTTGCTCCTCCTTGTAGATTCTTGCTTCCTCCTTGTAGATCCCTATTTCTTCCTTGTTCTAATGGCCTCCAATGATGATTTGAGAATTAATTGAGAAATAATTTGGGTAGAATTTGATGTGAGAAATAATAAATTTGGAAGAGAAAATTCTATATCAAGATTTGAAATAAAAAATAAAGAGAGAAATTTTCCTCCATTATATACTAGGCTGGCCCATTTTCCCTCCTCCAAGTCATTATGAAATATCTAAAATATCCCTTGGGGCTTGTCATGAAGAAAATAATTAAGGAAGAAAGATTATAGTCTAATTGGTTTAACTTAATTAATCATCCTCCTAATGATTGGGCTTATTATTGGGCTCAATTCTAACTAGAATTAAATATTGGTTCATGGATCTAATCTAAACTAGTTAGGTCTACGAACAAAGTCCAAAATAATAAACTAACATCTAACAATAAATAAATTTATAACATGCATAATACTTAATTAATTATGAAATGACCAAAATATTATTTCCTAAAAAATATGGTGTGACAAGTCTACCCTCCTTGAAATAATTTCGTCCTCAAAATTCAAAAACGAAAATACCCCCAGAATAAAACAGAACAGAATCAGGAAAGAACATAACTCAAGGCACAAACAAATATGGGTAACGCTCTCGCATTTCATCCTCTCTCTCCTAGGCAGACTCCCCCGGTGAGTGATGCCTCCATGCGACGCATACCAAGGGAATAGTTTGGTTTCTCAGTACCTTCTCTCTCCGATCCAGAATCTCAACTGGCTGCTATGGATAGCTAAAAGTAGGGCCCACCTCTATCTCCGAGTGATCTAACACGTGATTAGGATCCGCCATATACCGTCTCAACTACAACACGTAAAAAATGTTGTACACTACCTCCAATGCAGGTGGCAAGTCTAGTCTGTAAGAAACTGTACCGACCGTCTCGAGAATAGTGAAAGGTTTTATGAATCGCGGACTAAGCTTTCCGTCTCTATCGAAATAAATCGTGCCTCGTGTCAGAAAAATTCTCAGAAATACTAGACCACCAACCTAGAACAAAATACACCTTAAAACTTAATCTATAATAAATAACCAATATCAAGCACAAAACAAAATCTAAAACTATATCTCAAACTCCAAAGGTCTCCGATGGCTATCGGCATAATGTTGCTATCTGTCCTGTGCCACTCAAAATCTGTCTCTAATCAGCTTAACCTTCTCTATTGCATCCACAACCATCTCTAACCCTAACAAAACTCTCTCCCCAACATTGTCCCATGACAAGGGAGTACGACATCTTTGACCATACAGAACCTTAAATGGTGACATCTCTATACTAGCCTGGTAGCTGCTGTTGTAAGTAAACTCTACCAAATAGAGATGGTCTTCCCAAGATCCCTCAAAATTTAGTACACAGGTGCGCAACATATCCTCAAGAGTCAAAATAGTCCTCTCTGACTGTCCATCTGTCTGGGGATGATATACAGTACTAAACTTTGAGCTGGGTGCCCAAACTTGCCTACAAACTCCTCCAGAAATAAGAAGTAAAACGACTATTCCGATCCGAGACTATCCTGATGGTAACCCCATGTATCCTGATGATCTGCCTCACATATATCTCAGCCAGCTTCTTCCTAGACAAACCCATCTTGAAAGGCAAAAAATGGGCTGACTTGGTCAATATGTCAAGGCTAACCCAAATCACGTCTTTCCCTCCTGGAGATCGTGGAAGTCCGGACACAAAATCTATAGCAATGTGCTCCCACTTCCACTCTGGAATGGATAATGGATAAAGTAAACCACCTGGCCTCTGCCTCTCGGCTTTCTCCTGCTGGCACACTAAGCATCTGGATACAAACTGTGCCACATCCCTCTTCATGCCATACCACCACACACTCTCTTGCATATCCCGATATATTTTGTTGGTAGCTGGATGCGTAGAATACTGAGAGTGATGTGCTTCCTGCAACACCTCCTCATGCAACTCCCCGCTAGGTACACATAATCTAACACCATGCTGAAAAGAACCATCATAAGCAATGGTGAAATCATCCTCCAATCCTGCTCTCACAAGAGCTCTGATGCTCCTTAGAGATACATTCTCATACTGGGCTGCCTTGATCATGTCCATCAACTCTGAGTAGGGGTGGAAGCCGAGTAGTCGTAGAGACTGAGTAGGCGTGGAAGCCGAGTGAGCACAGGCCCTGAATGGGCGTAGAAGCCGCTGCATGTCGTGCCAGAATGGGCGTAGAAGCCGCTTGAGCACAGATCCTGAATGGGCATAGAAGCCGCTGCGTACCGTGCCAGGGTGCTGATGTGGACGTCTTTAGCCGGAATTATGGCTTTTGGAGATATAATCAAATCTTTGACAGAGATTTGCCATCATCCTGTGCATTAAATACGGAGACGTGCCTTGAGGGGAAACTGTCACCGCTCTGTGCGTTTTGACGGAGGGACGTGCCTCGAGCCCTGTACGAAGCACAGCTTTTGACGTGGCAGGCGGTTTGTCTTCCGCGGAGCGTAAAAAAGCCCATGTTTGCCTGTGTAAAACAAGGCAGCGTGTTCCCTTTGTACGCGAAGGAGCGGTTTACGCCGGGAGATTTTAGTAAGCGCCGGTTTAGTGATATTTTAACCAAATCCTCTGCATTAAATGCCGAGATCCGCCATCATTACTGTGGGGCGTGTCCCGAGTGGTCTGCGATCGTTTCCAGCCGTCGTCTGGGTAGCCGTGCAGCACTTTCTGTCAGGAGTCAGAGGTCAGTTTTTACTATGCGACTGGACAGTTTCTTTTTCGGGAAGACGAAGCATTCCTCGTACGCTTTAATGCTGTTTTGAGAGCGGCTGGGTTTTATGCCATGGAGGCGATGAAGAACCCTTTTTTACGCTGGATGGCTCTGAAGGCCTCTGTTTATGCTGCTCTGCATTAAGACGCTGCGTAGATCTTCCAAGCGTATTTTTCATGCTTCTACAAGACCCCCTTCAAAGTTTTTAAATTCCTCAAAATTTGAAATGCTTTGAATGAAGCATGAATGGCCCCTCGTAACTCGAAACGTTTCTGAATGGAGCGTTGAAACGGTCGATGCTGACTTTATGGCAGATTTATTGGGGACCGCTGTGATCTCTTTTGCCTATAAAAGGCTGGAGGGGTGAACCTGTTTTCACCATATACCCATTGTCATGCAGAGATGATCGCCGGAGTTCGTCGGGTCGATCTGAGGAAGAAGGAGATCATGTTCTTCCAGCATGTAGGGAGCCGTAAAAGACGGCGTCTTCGAGCAAGTGTCCACTGCAACGATGGATCATGGAAGGACATCTTAGCCTCCCTTGCTCGGGATAATCAGCAACTTTGTATGGCGTTGCCCCAGGAGAGAGGAAGGGTCGTATTTGACCACACTGCTTGCAAGCAGTGCCTTCTCTCGATGCCTCTGGTGACGAGAGGTAGACAGACCGGCTAACGTGGCGGTGGTCTGTAGGAAAGCAGATTTACCCTGCTTTCCTCCTGTTTGGAGGATGGGTCATCTGCCCAGTTCTGTATCCTCCTGCCACTGATCATCTTCTTGGATGAAGAGGAAGATCGCCGATGCCAGAACCTGTCAAAACATATTTCGAGGGCGGCGTCCAGACGACGAGGGGGTATCTCCTTTGTAGATGGAGTTTCCCTCAGATGTAATCATGAAAAATAGAGAAAAACCCTTGTAGATTGGATTTCCCTCATATGTAATCATGATTTTAATCTTTAATAAAATCGTCTTCTCCTCCATATGATCGTCTTGCCATACGTTGCTTGTGAAGTCTGAATATGTGCAGCTTCAACACGTCTGAATCTTTACGCCGACTCTGATAAAAAGAGTATTAGGCCCCTATCCTTCACGCATAGCGAATAGTCCATAGAACGTTGCTGAGCATTTTTGAACATTTAGAACTGTCCTGTTGCTAGGACTGAGGGACGGCGTAGGATTTTTGAACTGTTGCCTCTCTGATGAGCGAGATTTCATCTTTGTTCAGAATTCGTCTTCAAGAATGATCTCTCGAAACTCCCTTGGAACAGGGTCGAGGTTTTTGGCTGTCAAACTGAGTTGCCACTTTGATAGACGAGATGTTCAGACTGGAATCTGGATGAACCTCCAGTTTTCTGGACCCGAGAGGAGTAATTTCTCAATGTTTGAACTCTGTATACCTCGGGTACTTAGGATGCTTTGGGTCAAGAACGAGTATCTTCTGTGTGAACTCTTTGCAATTGACCGCTTTGGGACTGTTTGGATATACAGAAAGTCGTGGAGCGAGAAATCATGTCTGTAGCCTCTTGAGCGTAAAATACCATCGAGCGTGGAATCGTAGACTTGTGGTTCCTGAGCGTGAAGTCGTAGGTTTGTTGCCTCTCGAGCATAGAATGCTACCGAGCACAAAGGCATCCGGGCAAGAAAAAACTATAGACTTGTAGCTGTCGGACGTAAAGCCGTTAGATTCGTAGCTGTCGAGCGTAGAAAAGCTCCTTTAGCGTAGGACTGTAGATCTGTAGCCTGTGAGCATAGAACACTATCGAGCATGAAATCGTAGACCTGTGATTCCTGAGCGTGAAGTCGTAGGTTTGTTGCCTCTCGAGCATAGAATGCTACCGAGCACAAAGGCATCTGGGCAAGAAAAAAGTATAGACTTGTAGCTGTCGGACGTAAAGCCGTTAGATTCGTAGCTGTCGAGCGTAGAGAGCTCCTTTAGCGTAGAACTGTTGATTTGTTACTCCTGAAAAAAAAAATTCTTCGAGCGTGAGGTTTACGGATCTGTTGCTGCTGAGCGTAAACTGAGCGCCACCGAGCGTGAGATCATCGATTTGGTATCTGTTGAGCGTAAAGTCGTGGATTTGTGGCCTCTCGAGTATAAAAGCTACCGAGCACAAAGGCATCCGAGCGTAAAATCGTAGACTTGTAGTTGTCGAGCGTAAAACCGTAGATCCGTTGCTGTCGAGTGTAGAAAAGCCCCTTTAGCGTAGAACCCGTAGAACCGTCTTGTACGAAAAACCTTTCGAATTCGCTGACTGTCCGTCTTTCGAGGGTAGTGGGCTGACGTAGCATCCAATCATAACCAACTATTAATTGCGAGATTTGGTTAGAGTCTCGAGGGGTTCGTCCGAGGATTCGAGGAGTCGACCCGGACTGTATATATATCCCAAGCTTTTGAGAGAAAAACTTTTTATCTGCCTTCTGCGAAAGAGAGCTTTCGACTGTTCGAGTTTTTCTTTGTTCCTTCTCCGAGCACTTCGAGTCTTCAGAAATGGCATCGAAACAAACCCCCTCCGCTAAGGGAAAGAGCATAGGTTCTTCTTCTCATTCTTCTGTCCCGGCGAGGGAATCTCCGGTCGGGCAAGGTGAACTTCCCTCTGAGGGGAGCATCCCGCCGACGACTAGCGCACCCGGCTTTAGAGGTAGAACTTTTTGGGATGACACAAACGACGAAAAATCCTTCGCACACGTTGAACGTGACTGCGCTAGATCATCTTCTGTGTTGATAGCCTCTTTTGAGGAAGATGACTCACGGAGGCATTTTCATCTTTTACGTCCATATTTCTAATGTGTCAGCGTAAAGACTCCATATTTTCGTAGCTCTGAGCGTAAATAGCTCGGGCTGCCGAAAATTGGCGTATTTCATAAAATCTGAATTTTACGTTCTGTGGAGGAGACTTCCGGCGTAAGGTGACCAAATTTGTACAATCTTGGCGTAGAGCACAGACTGTCATTTCCTTGGTTCGTGCATTTGTGCCAGACTTGTAATGACATATCTTCTTTGTATTATCTTGCAGTTGATCTGGGTGAGTCCCCATTGGCTGAGGTGATGGGCTCCGCTGCCGGGATGCTGCACTCGAACTATCTGGAGGATCTGTCCCATGTGGCATTTCCCATCTCTGGACCCCAGTATCCTGAGGGAAGGGAGCTCCTGATATCGGCCCAGGGTGAGCGAATGCTGTTGAGTATGATCAATGGCGAACCCTTGGTACGTGTAGATGTGGAGCAGTACATAAAGCCGACTTTCCTTTTTGGTGACATGATCGATAAACAGTCCCAGACGAAGCCCAAAAGGGAGCCTTGGGTTTTCCCTGCCTGTGATTTGGTCTTGTACCTGCCGATGATGCCGAGGGTTTATCCCATCTCGGCCTTCTCTCATGCGACGCATCCCAGGAAGATGTCATGGAAGCTGACTCCTGATCTTCACGGGAAGCCGGGGAAGATTTTTCATCTGAAAGGCGCTGACCAGGGGTCGTTTGTTAGTCGCCCTTCTGGCGTTGTGACGCTGTTCCGAGGACTGTGCCCGAGTAGTATCCCGAGTAAAGTTAGCTCGGTGATCCAGCCTGTCCAGCTGTCGACCTTCTGTAACGACTTCATGAGTCGAGGTGGGGTGTATCCCAAGGAGAATCCTCGGCGCAATGGGTGGATCGCCCCAACGAACTCCCGATGGAGATGCCTAGTTGACTGGGCCTTGACGCACTTCCGAAGAGAGCTGGAGGGCATCGGACTATATGTCGCCGTGAGTGCGACGAGTGTTGGGTTGCCTCCCAATGCTAATTTGTTCTTGGCACTGATGGAGCGGTATATTCCGTTCACTGGGACCTTCGCCACTCCACTGGGGGAGTTGGGATTGGCGCTCCACGAGATGGTAGTTGTCTCGAGACTGCCGATGGGGGATACCCCATATGAAGAGTATGTTCCAACCAACCGGGAGTTGGAGGATTTGGACCCTCGGGTGGCAGAAGTATATCAAGAGCTGATGTGTCAGTACTTTGCGTGCACCACTTTTTATGACGAGCCCTCTGATTTGGCCTACACCACTAAGTGGATGTCCTACCTCTTCTTCCATCGGGCTAGGGCCACCAAGTCGGAGAAAGCTTCGGGGGGCAAGAACGAGCCCGTGAACTGCTTTGGGGGCCTCAGTGCCCAGGTCGTTGTGGCTCTTATGGAAGACGCCAAGGCTCCCGATCAGATTCTCGTTGAGGGGGTAGGAAAGTACCCCGAAGGTACAAAGGCCTACAGTTATTTGAGGTGCTGTCGCAGGCCTCTGTCTAAGGAAGCCCAGCTGGCTGGTTTCCTCTCCATATGGCTGCGTCGAGTGGTGGTGCCCGGTATCGCGTCCGCGGATCGAATTCACCGGAATATCCTATGGCCCGCAGTGCGTCTGGTGTTTGGGGCAAGACTGGGCTTGCTTTCTGCCATGGTGTGCCGTATACAGGCTGGCCTGAGGGCCATGACTGATGGGTTGCTCTCTGATGAAGCTCGGCGTAAGAGTTTTCCCAGGGTGGAATTATCATACTTGTACCTGATGGGATGGTTAATTCTCCACAATCCCCGGGTGATGTCTCCCGGTTCCGGTAGCAGCTCAGGGGGTATATTCCTGCTGAATTATAGGGATTCCCTCTGTAATGTAAATACAGTCTTAGACTGTCGACTGGCATTGAACCTCAGCCACGGCTGGAAGATCCTTTGTACTCCCCCTCCTGTGCATCGTAACCAGTCAGGGCTGTGGCTTGAGGATTCAGGTCGAGAGAAGACCGTTCTTTTTTCGGAGGCGTTTAATTGGTTGGTCTGTATTAGACCTTCCCATCTGCTGTATAGGAGCGAAGACCATTGCTTCTTCGAGCCCTACCTGCCTAGTCGGTTCGCCAGGCAGTTCGGGTACGACCAGTTGCATGTGGGCAACGCCGTCACCAGCTTCAGGTCCAGGGGTGGACTCATTGATGGAGCTAGAGGGTGGCGATATTTTATCATGGGTTGTACGGGGGCAATTTTTATCGTGCCGGTCGTTTCAATCTCTACGGAGCTACGCATCCTTCACTCCTACGCCTAGTTTTATGTGGTGGTTAACACTTTTTACCGTGATTTCGATAGGCGTAGGAGCTTCAGGGTGCCTTCTGTCAAGCCTGGGGGAAGGGTCGAAGTCCCCTCGGTTTCTTCTGATGAGGGGGAGGAATCTGGTACTCCGGACGAGCCTCTGGTGTCGTTGCCGAGGTGTGTGGTGCCTCTGCCGGCGGGGGCTCTGGTAGTCTCTTCTGGGAAGCGACGGGCTTCTACTCTGAAGGAAGCTTCCCTACGTAAGAGGAGGAAGGAGACGGTTGCTCGTCCTCTTCGCA
The DNA here is from genome assembly GCA_036927795.1 of Iris macrosiphon. NCBI lineage: Eukaryota > Viridiplantae > Streptophyta > Magnoliopsida > Asparagales > Iridaceae > Iris > Iris macrosiphon. The sequence goes on from JAYESA010000012.1 coordinate 69,836,248, forward strand.
TTTCTGGTGTTGAGGCTCCCGGGAATGAGCCTGCATCTCCCTGTATCAGGGACGATTCTCTGGCCGGAGGTTCCTCGCCTTTCAGAGGGGGACCTTCTACGGTTCTGGCTGGCGGCGCCGGAGAGTCCTTGCGGGAGGCTGCTGTCGCTGCGGCTGCTCCAAGCAGCGGAGCGGGATTGCCTGCATGGCCCCAACAGATGGGAGAATCTCCCCGGAGGTCAGTAGTGGGCGGAGTTACTTCTGCGTTAGCGAGCGCGCTTAGCGAGACTCCGACTGATGAACCTCGACCGCGTCTCGGGGAAGGCTTGACCAAACTCTTGGCGATGTCGGTCGGCCCACCTCCTTCTCCAGGTATGACAGTTCGTATCGCGTCATTAAGGCGTGGTTTAGCTACATCTGCTGCAGATGTGTCGTATATGCCGTTGGCTCCGGGTAAAATGTCGTTTTGATGTTTCCTTCTAGGAGGATTACCACTGTGTCTGACATTTTGCTTTCTTGTCCTCTTTTCAGGGGATGACGTCTACGGGGAGTATGGCGTTGAAGCGCCTTCCGGCTTTGTTCTGGCTCCTGGCGGTGACGTGGAGGTGCCGGATTTTGAGGCAGAAGTGTCTTCGGGGGCTAGCTCACCCGGAGAGGTTTCGTCGTCTCAAGGGGAGGATGAACCGGTCATCGTGACCTCGCCTGTCGTGAGTATGCCAATGACTTCGATTGTCGCCATCGCACCTTCTTCGGTCGTGCCACCTGTTGAGGCGGCGGTTGCTACCTCGTCTGCAATTATGGCCGCTCCGGGCGCTCAGTCGGGTCTAATCGCGTTGATCGAGCAGCATACCAGCCTCGTCTACACTAGCTTAAAAATGATGATACCGATGGTGTTGGCGAAGAACCTTGACTTCGAGCTCCTGAAGAAGACTTCTCAGCTTTCGATCGAGGTTGTCAGGGGGCTTGGCAATCTTGGAGTAGCTGATGCTCTGGAGGCGGTGGTTAATGGTTTAGAGCAACCTATTAACGAATACTTGCATCAGACTGAGGGCAGCCTGGATGCTGATGTCCAGGCTCGATACGACCTCATGACTGAGCGGCTCGCTACGAAGCTTAAAAGCCTGGACAACTCTATCCAGACGCATAAGCTGGAGATGGATAGGAGAAGAGCTGTTGTGGAAGAAGCCCTTGCCGTTGAGATGCAGTGTCGATCCGAGCACGAAGGGAATGCGGCCAGGGCCTCCAAGCTGAGGGAAAAACTTGCTCGGGCAGAGGAGTGGGCTTCCCAGTCGTTGGCAGGTTTGGAGGTAGCGATTGGTCGACTGAGCGAAGCGCGACGGGATCTGGACCGTGCGGAAACTGCCCGTGCGGGCTGTCTTCGGGCAAGGGCTAATCTGACCCTTACGCATACCCCGGAGGCACGGCTGGAGCAGGCTCGCGCCGATGCCTTGGCCCTTAGGAATGAGAGGATAGCTGTACTGGAGTGGCAGATTCATGGCCTGATTACTCCGCCATCTTGATGTATCCCTCATTATGTAATTTTGCCTTCTTCTGGAATGAATAACAGCGACTCTTTTCTGACTGTTGTGGACCCGTCATTTCGGAATATAAACGACAGTTTTTTTTTGGCGAGAGTGATATCAGAATTGAGATTCTTGCTATATTTCGCCCGAGCAGGGGGGTTAAGCGTAGTATCTTTTCAGGAATTTGTCGTTGATGGGAGCCATTAATAGGTCTCCGTTGGGCTGGGCTATCCTGTAGGCGCCGTTTGAGAACGTTGTCTCGATCACGTAAGGGCCTTCCCATTTGGGCTGGAATTTGCCCTTACTTCTGTGAGTTAGGATCATCGGCCTTCTCACGGCTAGAACTAGCTCGCCGACCTTGAACACCCTTTCCTTTACTTTATGGTTGAAAGCCCTGGAAATGCGTGCTTGGTAGAGCGCGATGCGCTGTTGAGCTTGGAGGCGTTTCTCGTCTAATCCTTCTAGCTCTTGGAGCCTTAACAGGTCATTCTTTTCTCGAGTTAGCTCATTGGTCACGGCTATTCGGAGCGACAGGATCTGGACTTCAACGGGGAGGACTGCTTCGCTCCCGTAAACCAGCGAGAATGGGGTGCAGCCTGTCGGTGTACGTACTGTTGTACGGTATGCCCAGAGACATTCGCCCAGCTTTTCGTGCCAGTCCCTTTTGTTCGAAGAGACGAATTTCTTTAAGAGTTTGATAATGGTTTTGTTGAAAGCTTCCGCCAAACCATTAGCAGCTGGATAGTACGCCGTAGAGGCAATGTTGTGTATTCGGTTATTATCGCAAAATCGATGAAACGCTTGGCTGATGAACTGGGGCCCATTGTCGTGGATTATCCTCCGGGGTATCCCGAAGCGATAGATGACGTGATGCTTGATGAAACTGATTACGTTGGACGCCTTTACCTCAGCGAGAGGGATTGCTTCGGCCCATTTGGAAAAGTAGTCCGTGATGGCCAGTATGAACTGGTGACCCCCGGAAGAGGATGGGTAAATAGGACCGATGATATCCATCCCCCATGCTTCGAAAGGCCAGGATGCGACCGTAGGGTGTAGATGTTCTGACGGTTGATATATGAAGTCTGCGTGAACCTGAAAGGCTCTGCAATGCCTTGCATACCGTATCGCGTCTGCGATCATAGTAGGCCAGTAATAGCCCATCCTCCTGATGCGGTCTTGTAGCTTAGGCCCGGGTTGATGCGCTCCGCATATGCCGTCGTGAGCTTCACGGATCATCTGTTGTGCCTCGGCGCCAGTGAGACATCTTAACAGCAGTCCGTCGTAGGTCCGGCGATACAGGTATTATGAAGATGCATCGAAGTAGAAGCGTAACGATCGTCTCTTGACGGATACTGCTTCTTTGGGGTCCTCTGACAAGATTCCGTATGCCACAAAATCTATGAAGGGACTCGTCCAATCTCTTGTAGGAGGATCGACGTTTACAGCGTAGCTGCGTTCTAGGTGACAGCTGTTCTTCACACAGAATAAATCTCTGTTAAGAAGGATTATCGAATCTTGCCTTCTTATAGGGGTAGCTAAGTCCGCAGCTAGGCTGGCCAGGGCATCGGCTTCCAGATTCTGAGATCGAGGTACATGCTCTAGGAAGAACCCTTTGAACGTCATGGCTATCTCGACTGTCGCTCGGTGGTAGGGGATGAGGTCTGGATTCCGGACTTCGTATATCCCCCTGACTTGGTTGACGATGAGTAGAGAATCACCGAAAGCCTCCAGGGATTCTACCCCCAGCTCTTTAGCGACTTGGAGCCCGATTAGCAGAGCGTTGTATTCTGCTACATTGTTGGAGCAGGGCTCGCTAAGAGAATATGCTCGGTAGATGACGAGCTGATCCGGAGTAACTAGGACGACTCCCACTCCTGAAACGACGTTTCCCTTAGGACCGACTCTGGAGGTGCCATCGAAAAATAGTCGCCATACGTCACTTTCTCTTGCGAAATTATATTCCGCAACTTCATCGGGGATGTCTTCGTATAGTTTGGAGGTCTCCGGGATTGGATGAGCGGCTAGGAAGTCGGCCAGTGCTTGGCCTTTGATGGACTTCTGTGGGACGTAGACCATGTCATATGGCGTCAGCAGCATCGCCCAAGTTGCGAGTCGGGATTTAAGGGCACTTGGCTTGCTCATCAGCACCCTGAGAGGGTTGATCCTGGAGATAATATGAATAGTCTGGCTGGTGACATAGTGTCGCATCTTCTGGACAGCGAACATCAGAGCCAAGCATTCCTTCTCCACTGGGTTGTACCGATATTCGGCCCCGACCATCATCCTGCTGAGGTAGTAGATAGCCTGTTTATGACCCTCATCGTTCTTCTGTGCAAGGAGAGCTCCTAGCGAATGATCCATTGCCCGAACGTACAGCAAGAAGGGTTTTCCCATGACGGGAGGCACCAGAACTGGTGGACTGGTTAGGTAGCGCTTGATATTCCCAAACGCTTGCTGACAGGTTTTGTCCCATATGAAGGACACACCTTTCTTCATAAGGTGAGAGAAGGGCTGACATCTCCCCGAGAGGTTGGATATGAATCGCCGGATGTAAGCCAGACGTCCTTGGAACCCCCTGAGTTCCCTCAGATTACGGGGCGGTCGCATTGCTACGATCGCCTGGACTTTGTCAGGGTCTACTTCGATGCCTTTGGCGGTAATGACAAATCCCAGGAATTTGCCACTGGATACCCCCAGAAAGGACTTTGTAGGGTTCATCTTGAGTTGATGCTGGCGCATTAACTCGAATACCGCCCTCAGGTCTCGAATGTGATCACCTTTGAGGCGGCTTTTGACAGCTATGTCGTCCACGTAACATTCTACTGTTTTTCGTAGCTGCTCACGGAATATGTTACTCATAGCCCGTTGGTATGTAGCCCCGACGTTCTTTAATCCGAAGGGCATGACCGTATAGCAATATACCCCCAGTGGTGTCCGGAAGGCAGTGTGCTTTTCGTCTTCCGGATGCATCTTGATCTGATTGTATCCCGAGAACCCGTCCATAAAAGACATACGCTCGAAGCCGCAGGTGTTGTCGATCATGATGTCCATGATGGGAAGGGGGAATTCATCTTTGGGGCAGGCCGCATTCAGATCTCGGTAGTCGATGCAGATACGTACCTTCCCATTTTTCTTCATGATTGGGACAACGTTGGCGACCCAGTCGGGATATTGTTCTTCCCGGATGAAACCGCAGGTTATCAACTTCTTGACTTCGTCCTCGATGGCGTCCATCATATCCGGGCAAAACCGATATTGGTGTTATTTTACTGGCTTCGAATCGGTCAAAATATTGAGCTTATGAGTAGCTACCCTCGGGTCTAGGCCTGGCATGTCCTCATAATCCCATGCAAAGACGTCGATATATTCCTTTATCAGCTGTATGATCTCTTCCTTTTCAACTGGGGGAAGATTGTTACTGACAAATATTGGCTTTAGTGAGAGCTCACCCCCAACGTTGACTTGGATAACTTCATCCTTGGTGGGAGGTTCTCTCTGCTCGAAGCAGAATTCCTACTGTGTATCCATTTGTTGAGCCCAGGGGTCATTCTCGAACGGCTCCGTATCCTGTTCCTCGATTTCTGAGGGGTTTGTCATCACCATATTCACTGATCGTGTTAGTTTGAGAGCATCAGGTGAGTCGGAGGACGACAAGCTGCTCTGGGAAGATAGAAAGGGGTCCTCATCTGGCTTGGAAGTTGCGAGGGAGGTGGCATACCCCAACCCGAGACGAGTCTGTTGATAGCGGGGGTCGCCGCGCGGCGGCGTCCGTCTGCCTCTTCCGTAGTTGAGGCTTGGCTTCCGCTTTAAGTCGTAGCCCATGTTTTGCATGATCCTCCGCGCTTGCGGGCAGTATTGGTGAACCTGCACTTTCCCGGTATCGTCATCGAAAGGATCTTCCTGGACAGTCGGTCGGTTCCGCATGCGACCAAAGATTATTGAATGCTGACTGCTGCAGGTAGGCGGGACAATAAAGATAGAATCCTCATGTGGCCCATATGCTGTGACGACGTTGGATGGCGACGTTACTTCCCAGACATACGGACGGTAGGAGTTTATAGCTTCTAAGAACTTTTGAGCCATTGGTTCTACCTCGTCATGTTGAGTGGGTTCATATTTCAGAATCTGAGTACCGATGTACCGAAAAAGAGGATATTTATTATCATCTGGAACTCTGTTCCTGGTGGCATTTATATCAGTCGGCTGCTGGTTGCGCCGAAGGTTGATGACTATGGGTGGAGGCTTCCGGTTCAAAGTGATTACTAGAGGATCACCCCTTTCTCCTGACTTGGTCTTTCTCAGGTGGACAGCCATAGGCCCTATGGCTTTTGGACGAGCGGTTCGTCCTTTCACTTTGATTGACAATGGTAGTGTGGCAGAGGGCTCTTCGGGCTCCCGGTGGGATTCCTTTTTCGCTTCTCCTGGCACTTCTTCCGTATGGTCATGGGAGTACAACACGGCATCGAAATAGTAGGATTCTATTCCTTTAAACGGGTTTAGGTCAGCCACCTCCGTTTGTACGGTTCCTTGTGTGTCTACATATTTAAGGCATTGATGTAGGGTTGAAGGAACGATGTTGTGGTCGTGAATCCATGGTCTTCCCAGCAAAATATTGTAGGATACCTCTGAATCGATGACGTAACATGTGGCCACTGACCTAAGGTTGTCGATCTGGACCCTCAAGCGAATCTTCCCTAATGGTTTACTTCTTCCGGCGTTGAAACCCACGATTGTAGTGGTAGTGTAAGCCAGCTCGCTGGTAGGAATTCTCAGTGGCCTGAGAAGACTGTGAGGGATAATACTGATCGATGATCCCGGATCTATGTGAATCCGGTCGACCTCCATGGAACCGACGTACCCGGTGTAATAGAGGGGCCTGTCATGTCTATTATGTTTTAATAGCATGTCGTCTTGAGTGAAAGTGATATTTGGTACCACCTCCATCACGCTGTGGCATTGAGGACATGCCACTGGTTCCTCGTCGGGGTACTTGAGCTGGGTCAAATATACTTCTGCCTGCATCAGTGCTTCACTCAGGGCCAGACGAGTGTCGGGGGAGAGCCTGAGTAGCTCGAAGATGGATAACCTGGCTGGCGTATTGGCCAGTTGGGCCAGGATGTCAAATTTGTACGGCTTCTCTAAACCTTTGCTCGAAATATTTTTCACAGGTTTGTTGAAGCGTACTTCTTTCTGTTTTGCCTTTTCCACCGGAGTAGGTTTCGCAGAGCTGATGCTTGGCACGACGGGACCTTGCTCTGACGGTTTGGTAGCTGGAGCGTCAGCCGGCACCCCTTCCTGATTTGCTCCGTCATTGTCGAGGTAGGCCCTCCCTGAACGGGTTGCGACAAGTACCTCATCTCCGTCTGATGTAGAAGAAGTTGTGACCATGTAGCATGATCTGTATTTGGGATTCTTCTTGGGGGTAGTCCTGGTTGCCTTGGTCTCTTCCTCGAGATCTGACACCAAATCTTGGTGAACCCACATAATCTCGCCCCGCCGGGTAGTTAGGGGCACCAGGTTGTGATCTTGACCCCTAGCAGGGGAAGGTTAACGATGCTCATCGTTGCCCGGGAGATAGGTGTAACACCATCAGGGACCTTTTGGGGAGGCAGATTGCCAAACTACAGAGAGATCATGTTGGCCGTGACCATTTTTTCGGTGTTGTGCAGAGTGATAGCCTTAGCATCGATCCACCCCTGGATCTTCCTTTTTAGTACATAGCACACCTTTTTCGGGTGGTGTACGTATCTGTGGAAGATGCAGTATTTTGGGTCGTCAGTATTGTCGGTCTCCTGGGGCCGCCTTAGTTCTGGGAGGGTGATCTTGCCACTTTTGATGAGACATTCGAAGATACTTGGGATATCGTCGTCGTCGAAAGAGTAGACTTCGACGGGCCTAGGAGCCCCCGATTTTGCTTGGGCGGTCGCCGCAATCTTTGGCCTGGCCGTGTTGATTGCCAGGGCTTCCTTCCCTTTGGGGCCACGATGATGGTCGCTGCCAGGGGATGACCTCTTGCCTCTGTCAGAGGCGGAGATCATGATGCCGTTGTGGCGCGCCTTGCGATTGTTGTCTTCGGCAGCTACCGCCGAGAGGATGAACGAGGGCCAATCATGGAACTGATATGGTCCTGTGAACACTGAGACCATGGGAAGGAGGTTCTTCCTGCAAATGTCCACCAATGCTGAGTCTAGAACTCCTGGAGGCATCTGTAAGGTGGCCTGACGAAAGCGTTCGATGAAGACGCGAACGTCTTCCTTTTCCTTCTGCTTGACTTCGATGAGAGAGGACATAGACATGTCCATTCCTCCCTCGTAGAATCGCGTGAAGAATAGAGCTTTGAAATCCTCGAAGGAAGAATGCAGTTGTCCGCCAAGCTACGGTACCACTGATAGGCTACTCCTGAGAGGCATCCTTTGAACACCCGAGTGAGGAGGGCATCGTTCCCTTGTAGCAGCACCGTCATCATACTGAAATAGTTCATGTATTGGCTTGGTGATGTTTTTCCTTCGAACAGAGCCATCGCCTGAGGTTTGTATTTTGGAGGAAAAGGGACTTCTTCCCAGATAGCTGGGTAGGGCTGATTGATTCCCAGTTTCTTGAGCTGATCTTTGTGCTTCAAGGCGTCGAACTGGGCTTTCAACTCCCGTACTGCCTGCATCGGATTTTCCGCTGGAAGCGGAGGAACTGCTGACTCTTGATCTAGAGCAGGTTCTTGGCTTGGGTTGGATGGTGGCAAGTCCACCCCCACACGTATCTGAGTTGGCGGGACCGATGCTTGAGCCATGGCAGTTGCGTGCTGAGTTAGCATTATCTGGTGTATATTCTCCATTACAGACTGCATTTGTTTCAGAGACGTCTCCAGGACAGTGATGCGTTGTTCTGCGTCTCCTGACGGCGACGCTTCCTCGCGTTCGTCTTCGATGGCGTAAGCTCCCATTTCTCTGGGCGTCGTCGAAGGGTAAGTATAGGTCGCTGCAGAAGTCGACTCTATACTCTCGGCGTCTGATCTGGGAGATTGGCGATCCCCAGCATCAGAATCAGATAGGTACGGAGCCGGTTGCTGTGACCTGGCACGGGTGTTTTGGAATACCCCAGCTTCAGCGTTCCTGAGGAGGTCTTCGAATCTTCTTTGGCTCGGAGGCTCAGAGGGAAGACGTCTTGAGCTCGACCCTCTTCTTGGTATGCGTGAAGCCATGTTCACGGACGCATACGCGTGCTCTTCCTCCGGGAAAGATTGAAAGTAGTTCAATCGGTCGAAGACCGGTCGTTTTGCTTTAGAACAGTAGCAGTCAATCACAATCTTATGAATATTACAACATTGTTCCCTAGGGGGCGTAATAGACATGTTGAAAGGTCCCCTCTCCTTACGCTTCTGGATTAGGCATTCGCGTAGGTCAGGAGTAGCAATTTGAGCTTGTTTTGCGCCGTAGGACTTCCCCTGGCGTGATTTGGAGATTCGCTCAGACTGGCGTAAAGCTAAAGAGGCGTTCAGTCGACCGTCGTCTTCCCGCATAATCCGAAGGATAGGAAGATTGCTTCTTCACTGGCGTAATGGCCGAGGAGTTGAGTACTCGCCTGCTTGCTTCCCCTGGCGGAGATCACAGCGCTCATTTGGTTTACCGTAGAGGCCAGATATTGCTTCGCGCGTGGTGCGTGATCTGTTCTTCCGATTTGGCGTTGAGGCACCGTCGGAAGTTTTGTCTGTACCGCGCGTAGCGGGAGACTGGTTCCCACGCGTAGAGCGCAGGGGATACTTCTGGGTCAGCGCTGAGGCTTTGCCCGAAGTTTTGTCTGTACCGCGCGTAGCGGAAGACTGATTTCTGCGCGTGTAGCGCAGTGGATACTCTTGGGTTAGCGCTGAGGCTTTACCAGAAGTTTTGTCTGTACCGTGCGTAGCGGGAGACTGAATTTTACGTGCGGGGCACGGAGGTAGCGATGCTACCACCTCATTGGTCGGAGAGATCGGAGAGATCGGAGAGTCCACAGGAACAGGGGAGGATGTCTTGGGCATCCAGACTTTGCGTAGCTTCCTGTTGTCTTGGACGAAGAGAGAGTGAGAGCTATCCCCAGTCCGAAGCATGTCTTCGTAGGCAGACTGGTCGAAATGAATGACCAGCATCTTCTTCACGGTTCCTACAGATACCGTATCGTGTTGAGCAATTACTTCCTCGTCAGAAGAGAAAGATGTCCCCAGCATAGTCGCCATCTTGTTTGTGGTATTAAACGAAAGAGATGAAAGTGTATTTCAATGACGGGGTTTGTGCGAAACCCGCGCCCTTTGGTTTACAAACAAACTTGTACAATTTGATCCTATGCGAGGATGTGGGAGTACAATTTATTTAATCTGGATAAAAATTGCTATAGGTGTCTGATCTGCGGTCGATCACTTTAGCCCTTGGACTACACGATGTTGAAGAAGTGCCGTGGAAGACAGGATGCAGCTTCGGAGGTTGCAAAGGAGGGTGGATGCGCGATGCTGAAGGTCGTCGCTCCCTATTCCTTGCCTGAGCTCTGTATTCTTCTCTCTCTCTCTCTCTATCTCTCCCTCTTGATCTCCGGTTCGATGACCTTGTTCGATTCTTCTTTCAAAGTTTCGACCTTTGATCTGATGTTGGTATTCTTGACCAAATTTTTTGACCTTGTTCCCCATTGACAGGGGCCTCTATTTATAGAGTCTTTGGTGACAGCGACCATTCCGTTGGTGTAGCAACCGAGGAGTGGAAAGTACAGCACCCTTTTACACAACGGTTAAAGTAACCAATGCCTACGTATAGACGATCTTTTGACTGAGCGGGTGACGTGGGTCCAACTAAGGGGACACAACACGTACGGTTGCTACTAAGATCACGGCGTAAAAGCCACGTGGGTAGGTATCCATTGTGTAGAAGAGGTTGGCGTAGAAGCCAAATGTCCGTCACCATGGCATAGAAGCCAAGTAGGCATAAAAGCCGAACAGGCATAGAAGCCGAGCAGGCATAGAAGCCGAGTAGGCGTGAAAGCCGAGTAGTCGTAGAGACTGAGTAGGCGTGGAAGCCGAGTAGGCGTGGAAGCCGAGTAATCGTAGAGACTGAGTAGGCGTGGAAGCCGAGTAGGCGTGGAAGCCGAGTAGTCGTAGAGACTGAGTAGGCGTGGAAGCCGAGTGAGCACAGGCCCTGAATGGGCGTAAAAGCCGCTGCATGTCGTTGCAGAATGGGCGTAGAAGCCGCTTGAGCACAGATCCTGAATGGGCGTAGAAGCCGCTGCGTACCGTGCCAGGGTGCTGATGTGGACGTCTTTAGCCGGAATTACGGCTTTTGGAGATATAATCAAATCTTTGACAGAGATTTGCCATCATCCTGTGCATTAAATGCGGAGACGTGCCTTGAGGGGAAACTGTCACCGCTCTGTGCATTTTGACGGAGGGACGTGCCTCGAGCCCTATACGAAGCACAGCTTTTGACGTGGCAGGCGGTTTGTCTTCCGCGGAGCGTAAAACAGCCCATGTTTGCCTGTGTAAAACAAGGCAGCGTGTTCCCTTTGTACGCGAAGGAGCGGTTTACGCCGGGGGATTTTAGTAAGCGCCGATTTGGTGATATTTTAACCAAATCCTCTGCATTAAATGCCGAGATCCTCCATCATTACTGTGGGGCGTGTCCCGAGTGGTCTGCGATCGTTTCCAGCCGTCGTCTGGGTAGCCGTGCAGCACTTTCTGTCAGGAGTCAGAGGTCAGTTTTTATTGTACGACTGGACAGTTTCTTTTTCGGGAAGACGAAGCGTTCCTCGTACGCTTTAATACTGCTTTTAGAGCGGCTGGGTTTTATGCCATGAAGGCGATGAAGAACCCTTTTTTACGCTGGATGGCTCTAAAGGCCTCTGTTTACGCTGCTCTGCATTAAGACGCTGCGTAGATCTTCCAAGCGTATTTTTTATGCTTCTACAACAGTTTCTCCTTCTTCAGCACGTCCAACATAATCCGCAAATGCTTCTCGTGCTCCTCTGGCATCCTCGAGTATATGAGTATGTCATCGATGAACACCACCGCGAACTTATCAAGGTACTGGTGGAATACTTTGTTCATCAAATTCATAAATACTACCGGGGCATTAGTCAACCCAAACGAGATCACCATAAACTTATACTGGCCATACCGAGTCCCAAAAGTAGTCTTCAGAATGTCCTCATGCTTCACTTTTACCTAGTGGTAGCCTAATCTCAAGTCTATCTTAGAAAATACCTTGGCGCCACTCAACTGATCGAACATATCATTAATCTGTGGCAACAGATATTTATTCTTGATAGTGAGATTATTCAATACCCTATAATCGATGCACATGCGCACCGATCCATCCTTTTTCGGTATAAATAATATCGGGGCTCCCCACGATGAAGAACTGGATCTGATAAACCCCTTATCCTCTAATTCATCTACTTGCTTCTTCAGCTCGATCAGCTCGTTGTTGTTCACTCTATAGACATGCTATAAAATTGGTTATGTACCTGGCACAAAGTCTATAGAGAATTCAATATCTCGATCTAGTAGAATCCTGACAATTCCTCAGGAAACACATCCAAGAACTCTGCTATCAAAGGATGCAAAAATCCCTTGTCTTCCACCATAGCTCCACAGATAATGCCTTCTCTCTGCTCTGTAGCTCCTCTAGCAAACTCAAACTCTGGCTCTCCTAGCGGGCTAAACAAAACTCTACCTTCTCTATAATCTATACTAGCATGGTGCCTACTCAACCAATCCATCCGGAGTACAATATCGTAGCTCGAAAGTGGCATTACAAGAAGATACGCACTCAGCTTTCGGCCTCCCAGAGTAACTCTTTGATTCTTACAAATATCACAAACCAGGATAATGCCTCCTCTGGTCATGATCTTGCAAGTCCTAAGCAAAGACTTAGCTACCAAATGATATTTCAGAGCAAAAGAAACAGATATAAAACTATGGAAAGCACCACTATCAAATAAAGCTAAAACTGAAATAGAATCAAGAAGAATAGAACATACGATGACATCTCTAGTGGGCTCGACCTCCTCGACCGTCATAGCAAAAGCTCATCCCTGACGTGCACCCCCCCTGATCCTGGTGCTGGGCATAACGTTATTGCTGGGTCAGAAGCGGCGGTCCCCTCGGCTGTACTGCAAGTGGCTCGCCTGTGTCCTCGAAGCTGGAGCTTCTCCCTGAACTGCACGACGAGGGTTGGAAGGACACTCTCTCAACTAATGCCCCTAGACACCATAATACAAACAAACTCCCAACCTCTTCTTGTAAACTTCCCATATGTCGTCGGACTTCTTGCAGTAGTGGCAGGAAGCTTGTTGTGACTGTCTCTGCTGCTGTGGTGCATGGTGAAATGTCGCCTTAGCTGGAGTTTGGTGCTGTTGCGGCTGCTGAAAAGGCCTAGACTGAAAATGAGGAAGCTTAGCAGTCATTGTGCTGCTATTTGCCTCCAGAAAAGAATCGTGGTCTCTCTTGGGTTTCAATCCCAACACCCGCTCAACCTGGCGTGCCTCCGCAAGTATCTTCGAATAGGTCTCATAGAAAGACGTAATGACGATCTTTACTTTTCAGTTCAGACCCTCATGGATACGGATAGCTCAAACCTCTGGCTCCCTCACCAAATACTCCATAAATTGGCTCAGCCTACCGAGTAAGGCCCTCAAACTGCCTCCCCCAAGTCTAACATATCCGCTCGAGCAAAGAACTTTATCTTGAAGAGATCCTTGAACACCTTCCAAGACTGTCCCGCATCAGCAAGAAGTGGCTCATTCCTGAGCCAAGTGCGGGCGATATTGAACAGCTGAAGTCCTACTACCTCAACTTTCAGATCCTCAACAAGACGAAATACCCTCATGAGACGCTCAATATCCTTGAGCCAATCATCGGCGTAGACTATACCCTCAGTCCCCTTGAAGACCCGAGGTTCCAGCTTCTTGAAGTCTCAGATATTACCCGATCGGAGCTGAAAAACCTGCAGAATAACCTGCTGCTGGACCAAAACTCCTCTCTCTAGTGCAGCAAGGACAAGATGATGAGCACTCTCAATACCTGCCGTAACACGTCAAGCTGCCTCTTGTATGCCTCGGACTGGGCCCTCAGAGCCTTCATCATCTCGCGAAATAATGTGAACACCTGAGTCACATCTGTTGGTACGAAAGGTGGAGGTGGAAGTCCCTCAGACACAGCCGGAATAGTCCTCTGAGATGGAGGAAGACCCCCGAACGCAGATGATTCACCAATTATCGGAGAAGTGACTAGTGCAGGCCCTCGGGAAGTCGCAGATCTCTCAGAAACTGCTCCCCTCTGCAATGATCTAGTCTTAGGCGGCATCCTGAGGCAAAGAGAAAGGAAAGAATCAATATGGCACATGATGTAATGCATTCAAAAAAGGACAATTTAAAGATCAAATATCAATATCAAGGAAGAACAGTTAAAATGAATCAAAAGAGTTTTTCCTAGATGTGATTGAGTATTCTCAGCCTATAGCCTATATCCTATATCCTGAAATAGACTCATAATAGCACTCAAATAAGAGCACCACTACGAATCGCACTAATTGCGATCTCGAAGATCTGCATGGGCCACCACTAAAAATGTATCACTACCCGCACTCGATGCAGGGGCACGAGTAGTGAACAACGCCCAGTCTACGCCACAGCATTGGCGATAGAACGTTATTTGGGTAATCTATCTATCTAACAACCAAGATATAATAATGCCACCAATGTAATATGAATATTCAATCATAGATCTATAAGGTGGAACAATCGCACGAATATGATAAAAGAATAGAAGAGTCACAAATACAGCTCACAAGACAAAAAATATACAATGTGTCAAAGAAATACTAATAACTGAGCTGGAGATAAATCCAGTACAAAAGAGTCTAACTACTGTGCTACAAGTCCTGGTGTTTCGGATAAAATAAACGAAAGTAAAAATGAAAGAAACGACAAGGTTCTTTATTTTAAAGAAAATCCCGCTCTTCTTCGTCGGTGTTTTACAAACAAGATTGTACAGTTTTGATCCTACACGAGGATGTTGAGTACAATTTATTTAATCTGGGTAAATATTGCTATGGGTGTCTGATCTGCAGTCGATCACTTTAGCCCTTGGACCACACGATGATGAAGAAGTGCCGAAGAAGACAGAAAACAGCTTTGAAGGTTGCTAAAGAGGGTGGATGTCCGATGCCAAAGTCGTCGATCCCTTCTTTTTGCCTGAGCTTTGGATTCTTCTCTCTCTCTCGATTGTTTTCTCCCCCAATTGCCGACCTTGGATCTGATACTGGATTCCTTGACCAATCTCCGATCGTTCTATCTTTAATTTTGTGACCTCCTCTTTTTTGACCCCTCCTCGACCTTGGACCTCTGTTGATAGAGGTCTCTATTTATAGAGTTTTTAGTGACAGTGACCACTCAGTCGGCATAGAAACCGAATAATGGAAAGTACAGCATCCTTTTACACGACGGTTTAAAATAACCAATGCCTGCGTATAGATGACCTTTTGAGTGAGCATGTGACGCGTGTCCAACTAAGGGACAAAATGCGTATATCTGCTGCGAAGATCACGGCATAGAAGCCACGTAGGTAGTTATCCCTTGTGTAGAAGAGGTTGGCGTAGAAGCCAATAACTGTCACCATGGCATAGAAGCCAAGTAGGCATAGAAGCCGAGTAGGCGTAGAAGCCAAGTAGGCATAGAAGCCGAGTAGGCGTAGAAGCCGAGTGGTCATAGAGGCCGAGCGGGCATAGAAGCCGAGCAGGCGTAGAAGCCGAGTGGGCATAGAAGCCGAGTGGACATAGAAGCCGAGAGGGCGTCGAAGCCGAGATGATGTGGACATTTTAGCCGAAATTACGGCTCTTGGAGATATAATCAAATCTCTTGCATTAAATGCAGAGATCTGCCCCCATCCTGCACATTAAATACAGAGGCTTGTCTTTAAGATTTATCATCATCCTGTGCATTAAATGCAGATACGCGCCTCGAACTCTACACGAAGAGTAACTGCTGAGGTGGCGGTCTGTTGGCCTTCTGCGGAGCATAAGAAGCTCACGTCTGCCAATGTAAAACTGGGCAGCGTATCCTCTTGTATGTGTAAGAGCAGTTGGCACAAAGGAAATGTCACTAGACGACGGTTCGGTGACATTTAATCAAATCTCCTGCATTAAATACAGAGATCCGCCATTATCTTGTGCATTAAATGTAGAGAGGTGTTTTAAAGGTCTGCCACCCTTCTGCGCATAAAATGCAGAGACGTGCCTCGGGCATCTGTCAGTATTCGGCACATTAAATGCAGAGACGTGCCTTGAGAACCTGTCATCGCTCTGCGCATTAAATGCAGAGACGTACCTCAAGCCCTGTACGAAGAGCATCTTTTGACGTGGTAAGCTGTTTGTCTTCTGCGGAGCGTAAACAGCTCATATATGCCTGTGTAAAACTAGGCGGCATATTCCTTTGTTTGCGTAGAAGCGGTCTACGCCAAGGAAATGGCAGTAAATGACAGTCTGGGTTGCAGTACCGCATCATCATTATAGCCGTCACTTGGGTAGACGTGCAGTACTCTTTGTCAGGAGTCCAGACGTCAGGTTCATTGTATGATCTGCAAGGTTCATTTCGAAGAATATGAAGCGTTCCTCGTACACTTCAATGCTGCATTGAAAGCAAATGAGTTTTATGCCATAAAGGCGATATAGCACCCTTTTTACGCTGAAGCATCCTGGACATACTGCATTACGTGGATGGTCCTTGAGCCTATATTTTACGCTGTGCCCAGCAGAAAAGCTCTGTTTGCACGCCGATGGCTCTGAGGTCCTCTGTTTACGCTGCCCTGCATCAACATGCTGCGTAGAGCTATCCAGCGTATTTTTTATGCTTCTACACCTGGGTCATATGTCTCAGTCGGGATGAGACCCTCCTGAGCCAAGGTCTCTGGCTCTAAGCCTACGATATCCTGAGGCCCGTAGTGAGTGGGGTACCACTCCACAGTGTCATCTGGAAAAAGTATATCCAGTCAGGAAATAAGCAAAGTATATCTCTAACAGCAATTCAAATAAATGATATAAACTACGTAACAGTAAATAGAGTGAAAATACAAGATACAATATACAATATAAAGGTACAAGAGATATGCAATAAAGGAATACTATAAATAAATACAAGAATGAGCATCATAGAAATAAACAAGAAATACTACTACTAAGTGAGTGAGTACCAGCTTTAACATGTGATCGGCTTGGGAACTTGCACAAGGATTATGGCTTGGTTAATCATATGTACGGTGTATGATTAACACTATTCAAGGTACAAGACATGCACAAGGAGGGTATGATCACATATCTACACTACATACTCCCCGACCCCGATTGGTATAATAGATTCAACCATGGTACGTTATGACACGGGATTCCACAAGAAGGGCGCTACCCATCTCATGAACCAATGTATGTATTCGTACAAGAAGAACAAGGAAACAAGACTTGCAAAAGATACACCATAAATACCAAGAAATAATATCTCATGACGAGATCCGGATATACCAATTCGTGTAACCATTATGTCAAAAAATAAAGGATATCTACATTAAATACAAGAGACATAGAGGATATCATGAATGAGAAACTATCAGTGAATGTACTTGCCTGAAATTTGATGAACAGTATCAAAGATGTCTGCTATGATATCTCGGAGACCTAAATATGGAATATTATATTAATGCAAGATTTTAGAATAAAAATAAGTTAAACTAGTCAACTTCTAGGTCATAAGCCATTTCTAAGTCAAACTATGTCAAGTCTAGGTCAAACTAGTCAAACTTAGTCAAACTAGATATTTCTATGTTGTATGAGTCCATCTCTAGGATATTGGGTCCATACACTATGTAACTAGGCTATACCATCTATACTAGGATATTAGAAAATCAATAAGATACCGTATCATAAGATACGCAATTTATTATATATGGAAATATTATAATATGTACATACAAGATAAAATATATAGTACTCCTAACTAAACTAATGCTAAGTGGATACCTTGGCTTTGAACCAAAAGCGGTATCATACCACCTACACTCTCATCTTGATGTGCAAACCCAATACCTTGAGTAAAATCTAATACCTTAATATTTACCTTGGTATCTCAAAGTAATTCAATATCTAATTTATAACTACTACCCATACACCTTACTATACATTAATATGTATTAAAACTTATAACAATAATATACTAAATTATATACTAACATACCCCTTGATATTTAATACCCGTACCCAAGATATCTCACTCTCATTACCTTGGTGTACCCTAAGGTAATCTAGAAATAATGCTAACTAATCTCAACTAGTACTTATGTATATATATATATATATATATATATATATATATACTAATTTACTAGCTTACTAGTTTATCAAATAAATTAACTAGCTTATCTATAAATATAGTAAATTAGTATATATATATATATATATATATATATACTAACTTACTGCTTTTCGATAAGCTGCAGCATATCAAAACTGTTGTTGCCGCTGCTTACTGCCGCTGTTGTTGCTTACTGCCGCTGCTTCTGCTGCTTACCGCTTCTGCTTCTGCTGCTTACCGCTGCTGCTTCTGCTTCTGCTTCTGCTTCTGCTGCTTACTGCTGCTGCTGCTTTTCAGCTGCTTCTCTCAGCTTCTCATTGCTTTTCTCTCACTGCTTCCATTGCTTTTTTTCCTGTTTTCTATTGTTTAATTCATTATTTTCCATGGTTTTTTCTTCCCTCAAGCTCGCACACATAAATACACATCACACACACACACACACACACACACACACACACACACATATATATATATATATATATATATATATATATATATATATATATATATATATATATATATATATATATATATTACCATATTAGAGAAGCACATGAACTTCTACTTTCCCATGATCTCCAACACATCAACAAGAATTAAAGATCAAATATATAAATATATATATATATATATCTCACATAATAATTATAATTACAATATTATAATATCTATAATTGAATTAAATTGCAAAGAACAAACACGTGAAGTGCATCACACCCGTATCATACTAGATCTATGATACGCTTGCGATACGGCTCCACCACACAACCAATTATATCCCAACGGACACGAGCAAGTCTAAAATTATAATTATGAATAATACGAAGAGCTAACTACTCATCTATGTGTCTGTGTCAAAATATGACATGCTCAAACCCCCGTATCGGAGGAAAATCTTCAAATCAATCTGTATCTCCAAATTATCGGGATACGGCCTACACGTATCCAATTTTGGACACGATACTAGACACACACAATCAAGCACATGTCAATTTGGGCTAATTGACCTATTGAAAAATGTAAGATGTGTCAATCTCGGAATTCTCCCAAAATTGACATAAAATACCATATAACTTTCTCCATAGGCCTCCTATGAACCTAATTCTGATTCCTATGGGTAGCCTTAGCATATGGGGTGGTTCATAATAATTAAAATATAGATTTATAGTCTAATTAGGGGGGGAAACTGAATTATACCTATTGGGAGATGGATTCCCAATGAAATCTCCAAATTGAGTAAAAAAAAGCTTCCAACTTGTAGATCATTGCTCCTCCTTGTAGATCATTGCTCCTCCTTATAGATCATTACTTCCTACTTGTAGATCCCTACTTCCTCCTTGTTCAAATGGCCTCCAATGTTGATTTTGGAAGGAATTGAAAAGAAATTTGGGTAAAATTTAAAGTGGGAAAGAAGAAATTCGGAAGAGGAAATTCTATATCTAGATTTGAAATAAAAAATGAAAAGAGAGAAATTTTCCTCCATTCTATACTAAACCGGCCCCTTTCCCCTCCTCCAAGTTATTATAAAATATCTAAAATACCCCTTAGGGCTTGTCATAAAAAAATAATTAAGGAGGGAAGGTTCTAGTCTAATTGGTTTAACTTAATTAATCATCATCCTAATGATTGCTTATTATTTGGCTCAATTCTAACTAGAATTAAATGGTGGTTCATGGATCTAATCTAAACTAGTTAGGTCCATTAACATAAGTCCAAAATAATAAACTAACATCTACCAATAAATAAATAATACAATAAATAAATTTATAACATGCACAATATTTAATTAATTATGAAATGACTAAAATAATCTTTCTTAGAAAATATGGTAATGACAACTCCTTCACATATATTTTATCATGTATATCGGGTATTAGTTATCGTGTACTTTGTGTTCACTCGCTGCTCGTATTCAGTATACTTATATTCGTGTACACACACTGCTCGTGTTCAGTGTGCCCATATTCGTGTTCATAACGTGTCGTGATTGGACCTATTGGTATTAGTTGGGGATGGGGGAGTAAGAGTTGATTATGTGATCAAGCCTCAGTATATTCGTGTACATGGCGATTACATATCACACTTGTAATCGAGTTACCTTATTGTATTCGTGTTCAACCTAAACCGATCACATAATGAACTTGTATTCTATGGCACATTAGCTAGTTTTATTTATTTCTATTATATTATAGATATTATGTTGTATGTTCTTCATTCCAGTACAATATTACATGTTCACTCTAGTTTATTTTATTCTGTTGTTTAGTTATCTTGTATTCTTTTCTATTATCTGTTATATATGCTCGATTATGTATTTAAAACTGCTTTCAGAGGTATGTACTTCGCTCCAATCCTAACTAGATATATTTTTCAGATGATTGGCTCATAGATCAGTGTCCCACATACTACAGACGGCAGGATGGCGTACCATTAGAGGATACTCCTGTAGACTAGGAGGACTTAGTACCGGAGCCTGAGGAGGTTTAGTTTATTTTGTTAGACTTGTATTAGACTTTTATTAAGGATTATTGGCATGTATATTTTATTTTAGATCTGTGGTTGTATTATGATTCTTTCCTTCGTTATTCCATTCGTGCTCTATCTTCCTTAGTTTGTATTATGATTGAGTATAGTTTACAATTATCAGATATCATAATGTCCTTCCATTTGGAGTTGAGATAATTGACAGGTACCATATATATATGGTTGAGATGTTTAGTTAGTAAAGTTGACCCAAACAGCGTTCTACCGCCGATGATGCGGCGTAGGCTGGACGTACCCACGTACTCGTGCCCGAATATCTGGGTGTGGGTCGTGACATATGGCATCACATTCCGATGAGAACGATTATCATGCGAGAGCACTACAATGTGGTAATATATGTTCAGAGGGAATTATCGAACTTACGGGAGATTGGGACGTGACAACAGAGGAGCCCTTAGCTAGTCGTCATTCAAATATCTCTTCTTTATTTTGCCCGAAGGACTACCGAAAGTATTTAATACTTTCAATATTGCATCATTAGATTCTTGGTACCTGTCGTCATTTCTCGGGGTTCTCGTTAGATTAGTAGCAACATGAGGCTTGAAATACATGGAACAAATTTGTAATCTACTCGAGAACATATGCTTCACAAATAGAACCCTTGACCCGTGCCTTATTTTTTACCTTTCTCTTTAGGTAGTTCAACTGCCGCTCGAATGGATGCATCCACTGATAACCTACAGGTATACCTGCATGGGACTCATAGGAAAGATGAATTAGCAAATATTCTATGGAGTCAAAAAATCCAGGAGAAAACATCCGCTCGAACTTGCATAGTGTTATCGCAATGTCATTCTTTTGCTTTTCTAGGCGATCGACGAGCAACTTCGTAGAACAAAGATCTTTGAAAAATATGCTAAGGTCTGTCAATTGATCCAAAGCTACCTGTGGTAAGAATTCCCAAGATACAATTAGAATTAACCTCTCCATGAATACATGACAGTTGTGGCTCTTCATACTCGTCAATTTATTCTCCTTCGGGTTGACGCATCTTCTCATATTCGACACGTACCCGTCTGAAAATTTTAGCCCCTGAATCCACCTACAAACTCTCCATTTATCCTCTTTTTCTAGTGAGAAAATTACCTTAGGCTGCTTATGCTTCTCATTCCCTTCCTCTATCAAATGCAATACAGGATGTCTGTATATTTCTTCCAAGTCTAACATGGCCTTGGAATTGTCTTTCGTCTTCCTATTTACGTCTATCACAATATTAATTATATTGTCAAACACATTCTTCTTGATATGTATGACATCAAGGTTATGTCTAATTAGATTGGTGCTCCAATATGGCGGGTCCCAGAATATGCTTCTCTTCGTCCAGTTATGAGTGTGACCAATCCATCACACTTGTACCCCTTAGTAGGCTCTTCGATAGCATATGGTAAATCTTTAATCTCTTTCCATATCATGTCTCTGGGCCACCTTGGAGGTAGATTTGCCTTTTCCACAACGCCGACACGAAATGCATTCATGTTCCTCGGGAATGGATGGTCCGACGGCAGAAAATATCGATGACAGTCGAAGAAGCACGATTTTTCTCCGTGTTTCAAACGAAAAACCTTAGTACTGTCCGTGCAATACGGACATGAGAGACGACCATGAGTGCTCCATCCTTATGATATACCATAAGCCGAAAAGTCATTGATGGTCCATATAAGTGCTGCCCTCATCTGAAATTTTTTTCTTTTTTATACATTGTACGTGTTGGTGCCTACTTTCCATAGCTGATTCAACTCATCTATCAACGGTTCCAAGTACACATCGATGTTCCTCTTTGGATTGTTCGGACCTGGGATAACGACGGTTAAGAACATAACTGGAGTCTTCATGCACATCTAAGACGGTATGTTGTACGGGCTGACGATTAGAGGCCAAGACGAATACTAGGAGCCCAAAAGTTTAAATAGGGTAAAACCGTCAGAGGAGCGCCCCAATCTTACATTATGCAGATCCGAAGCAAAATCGGGATACTCTTGGATCGAAGTGCTTTCATTCTTCTCCATCGGATGGGTGATCCAACACTCCTTCAATCTATTATCGCTTATGCCAACTCATATTTTTGGCAATCTCCTTTACCATAAACAACCTCTGCAACCACGACGTTAAAGGCAAGTAGTGCATCAAATCGGTATACTTCCTTGCACCGACAGACCTTGTTGTACCAGTTGCCTTATAACGATCAGCACCATAAAATTTGTACATGTCTTCATCATTGTCGTCTTTGAAGTATAGCATGCACCCGTTGTGACATGCATCGATGTTCTCGTATCCTATCCAGAGCGATCTCATAATCCTCTTAGATCGATAGAAGTCTTTAGGTAATTTAGCATCCACCGACAAGATCTCTATAATCAACTCCATCAGTCGGTTGTAGCATTCTTACGACATATTAAAATCGAACTTGATGCTCAACAGTCTTGTAACCACCTCCAACGATGAATGATCCTCACAACCAGGATATAATAGAGTCCTTGCATTCTCCAGTAACTCCATAAACTTTGTAGCATCAATATTCGGTGCCTCCTCAGCTGTATCATAATTGTTCGGATTAAAACTAGGCTCGGCAACATCGAAAACTATGTTCACGCACCCGTCGTCTTAATCAGCGTGGTCATTGATATCCATATACGGCTCCAGATAAGGCTCTGGATTCGATGCTAAAGACATAAATTCTCCGTGTGAGGTCCACAGATAGTAATTTGGCTTGAAAGCCCTCGAGTACAAATGATATGTCACATCTACTTCTGGGTGATATTAAAGTTACGATATCTCACACACGGACACTTAATTTTGGTGTCGTCCATGTACTGAGGGAACGCCTTGGCGAACTGCTGTCACTACCATATTTTTAGAACATGGGCATTTTCATCATTTGCAATAGTTGTATATATATATATATTGTTTATAATTTATATAATGTGTATAGTATATATATTATTATTAATAATAATATGGGTTATGGGCTAGACTTGATGTGACCATTAGACTCAAACTTAGACTAGTCATTTTGGACCAAACTAGATATTTTCCTTCATTAATTAGAAACTAGTTAAAATCCCTCATTAGAATATAAAAATTCTACTAATTAAACAACTCTTCATGATAACCATAGATGGCATATTAAACATTATGCATTAGCTAAACCTAGGTCACTTGGACGGCCCTATATAGGAGGGGGAGCCTCCCTCAAGCTTCATTTAATGTTCTTGAAACCCTAGATTGAGTTTTTTCCAAACTACTCTCATTCCTCCACCAAATTTCAGAAAATTAAACCCCAATTCCTCTCATTTTCCTCATCTAAGAAACTTAGAAGCTTAGGTTTCAAGGAACATTGGAGGACTGAATAATATCATGCATGAACAGGCTTCGTAAGATCCCGTAGAATAGAATAAGTGATGTGGAATGATTCAACAAAAAAAGTCATTCATTACTAGGTAACAGAATCCTGCCTAAAAAGAAAAATGGATTCTATTTTCGTTTTATTTTTGTCAAAAAATAAATGTTGCGGAGACAGGATTTGAATGAAAGCGAAGGACCAACGACAATGACAACGCCCTGAATAATCGACCCGTTTACCAAGCAGAGTCTCGCAAAATCTTCCCTCTTTACCTTCAATTACATCTAAAAATGACTTATAAACTTTATTATGCCCATCCCTCATTGGTTGCCCATAACCCGAGAATAAACATAGGGTAGGTGGTGCCAGTGATCGCTCAGAAGGACAATCAGGATGTGAGATACCAAAGGTCAACTCCCTTTCTATTAGTCCAATGTTTGTGATCAAGTAATGCCAGATGGCATAGGTCGAGTTGCCTTTATATTTAATTTGATGGTCAGAGGCGAATTGAGCCTCCGCTTGGGCTTCCAAAGATAAAGGTACATGAACAACCATTTGATCCCCATCAAAATCTGCATTGAAGCCCTCACTAACGGTAAGTAAGACAGTTGAATAACAAATAGCATGTCCCCCCACTAAAATGGGTGTAAACAAATAGCATGTCCCCCCACTAAAATGGGTTGGAACGCCTGTCAAAGTAGAAGCCCTCACTAACGGTAAGTAAGACAGTTGAATAACAAACATAGTACATGAATTATGATAGCTTCTATCGTATACTGACCTAACAGCAAGAGCAAGCGCTTTCTCTAGATCGGGACCAAATCTAGACGAGAGAAGGTAGCCTTTAGAAACTGTTAGGAAACTAAGAGAATGCTTCGCATTTTCTTATCTTTTTCCCGTAGAAGTAGCACAAAAAGAGGGATTAGCATTATTGACCCCATGAGAAACCACTAACACCTTTCTCGTCTCGTTGGGGCTCCGTGCACTAGAAAAGGGCTGCCCTGAAGTTCTTTTCGTTACGTCTTCTGTGAGTTAAGGAGTGCCATCATGTCATCCTCATCAAGGAAGGGTCATTGTGAAAGAATAAACTGAGTGAGTTCGGGTTCGGTCTCCGGTCATTTTATTTCCTTCAGTGACTTCCTTCATCGATCGGTGAGTTCTGTCTTCTGAAAAAAATTGGCTAAAGAATCCTTGGTTTTGTATTAAGAATCCATCTTCCAATAGGTAAAATTCTGAAATCTCTCTTTTAAATTCTGTTTTATTAGTTTTGTGGACCATTAGGAGCCCACTCATGTTTAAGGAATAAGGGAGAGAATGAGTTTATATTGGGTTCCATTATGATTTCTACATGAAGTTGTGTCCATATTGGGGGTTTTGTGTTCATGGGAGTATTTTTCTCCATTCTTTATTATAACTAATCATAATAGATATATTTAATATGTATATTCATTATTGATAGAGTATTAGGGGTTTTGGCATGTATGTTGATAGTGTATCAATGACACTATAGGGAGTACCCTATTGTGCACTCATAGTGTTTGAAGAAATGACTATTAGAGTGTGTATTATGTATACTTAACATTATTGTTGATGTATATATGTATGTATTAGTGTATATATATATTTTTGGTGTGTGTATTATGAACATATAAAAGGGAAGGAGGAGTGTCAATGCCATATGACAATACACAGGGAATGTAGGTACAGTGATGTGAGGGGAGTCGGGTTCACTGTGTGAAGGAGACAGGGGGAGTTCGAGTATCAATGAGTATCAGTGCATTAGAGTGCACTAGTGTGTGTATTAGAGAGAGTGAACTGGTTGCATCAGTTTTTAGGAATGTGCTTGCAGTGCTCGGGATTAGGACAGTTCTATCTATTAGGTGCAGTGCACTTGACTTCAGCCAATGCGTGTAATATTGTGTGTGTAGTTGGTGTATACATATACATATATAAATGTGTTTATATAATGATATGTATATATGTATGTATCAGCATTGATATATGTGGACTCGAGCAGTGACTGTATTATATTAGTGCTCGAGTTATGAGCAACAACATCAGTTAGTGAAGTAGGGGGGAGACTATGAATGCAGGAGACTAATGCATGTATGTGTGTCTGTTTGTGTGTGTGTGTGTGTGTGTGTGTGTGCATACTGGGATGTATCAAGGTGAAATTTCAGGCTAGTGGGTGACAGTATACATGAGTTTTTTGGGCTTACCCTTGACCTAGTATATCAGTTCCTTCAGGCAAGTATCAGTATATAGATACTTGGGTATTAGGGGATGTTCTATTGGTATCAGACCCTTGCAGTTGTGGTATCAATTGAGCACTGATACCTGGGAATGATGGGTATTAGGAATTCTGAAGTTTTAAGAGCAGTGGACTGAAGAGGAAGGGTATTATGAGCTCGGGTAAGGGCATGTGTATTAGGTTCCAGTTATGACTAGAGGGTGTGGGTTAATGTATATTGTGTAGATCCTAGATTGTGAGAGGATAGCAGTATAAATTACTAGGGTATCAGTAGAGTTTCAGCCCATGAGAGCAACATTACCATCAAGTATTTTTAACACTAGCGTATCAATAGAAGAAGATGGGATTTCAGTAGGGCCATCAGTGTACATTAGGTTGTGGTATTGGTTTAACGCACAGCAGCAATAGCAATGTGAGCAAGGGAGGGGGGTTAGTATCAGAAATCATAGGACTAAAATTCCAGTGGAGTGCTCAAGAGGAAGTGGGTTAGTAGCAGTAGGTTGGGGTTCTCATGTTGTACAGACCTTAAGAGGAGGAAGTAATGTAGAGTACAGGCATGCGTGTCTTGCAAGATTCTGCAAGTTTATTTGGGGTCTTTATGTATTAATGTCTGGTAGGAGAGAGTGTGTTAGAGTGCATGGTGTAGTTAGTTGTGCAGACAACAACTGAAGCCACATGCTCATGAGAAAACATGAGCAATTAGTTGGATATTGGTTCATTGATAAATATTAGATACTAACTAGAATCTATATATGAGTGTTATACTCTAATAACACATAGTATAAGATAGTAACTAGTATTATATAGTTTTTATCTAATATGGACTAGTAGACATTGATATGACTTAGAACACCCTACTAATAGCTAGTATAGAGCACCAAACCTAGAATAACAAGGTGTTAGCCTAGTTTGAACCTAGTTTTGGACCTAGAAGTTTAACATAGAGCTAATTAAACTTGTTTATCATTTCTGTTCACCTTTTAACTTTGATATTCTAATATCTAGGACTCTTGGACTCCAGTTTATTCTCTGTGGACTGTTTATTACTCGGGACCACATGCGAGTACATTCTCTGACAATTTTTTATTATTTTGATCATTACTATTATTCTAGTTGTAATATATACTTGATTCTGACACAGTGGATACACGGACTAGTATCATAGATATATGTCATGAAGAGTCATGATTGGAATCCATCGTACTAGCTGGGGATGGGAAAATATTAGCAAATTATGTGATCATACCCCACCTTACATGTATCATAGCTCATCCCACATATCACGTAGCGTGTAGCCTGACCATTTACATGCCTCATAGCCTATTATATATGATTATTCTTTTTCTCGCATCATAGCTAACCAGATGGTTAGCCTGACCTCACATTTATCATAGCCAATCATCTATAACAAGCCTGATCTAGTTCCAAGCCGATCACATTATAAACTGATATTTCACGGCACTTAGCCAGTATTTATATTCTTGCTCCAGTACATTCATTTCTAGCATTCACATATATTTGTTCAATACTAGTTAACTCTATACGATGATTACAGGTCTCTCCAGTTTTCCTTATTTCTAACATTTTATTTATCATGTATTTTCTTACACTGCTTTATTATTTTTATCAATATAATCAAAATTGCTGTTAGTGTTTATGATTCGCTCCAATCCTGACTGGATAATATTTTTCAGAGGATCTTGAGGACTTCTATCCTACTCATTATGGTCCAGGAGTAAATGGCGATTACATCCCGGAGATTCTATAGGAGCCACTCCATATAGAGGAGACACCACCCACAGTTGTTTAGACATCACTTAGCCTAGTTTATTTATGTATTAGATTATTCCAAACTTTGAGACTTGAGTTGTATTATGTTGATACCTATTTTGTGTTGAGATAGCTAGACTCTTAGAATCTGTTTTATTAAGACACATATTACTCTGCCTCTCATGTTTTCTTACATCTTTATTGTGCCATTACCTTCTTTATAGTTATTGTGATTGAGTATATTATGAATTGATGATAATATGCATATTCATTGTCCTCTGTTAGGAGTTGAGATATGTTGACAGGTTTAATATCATTGATAGATAGCTATGTTGGACCTAGACAACATTCTATCATCGATGTTGCGGCGTAGGCTGGACATACCCATAACTCATGCCTAATTTTTGGGTATGGGTCATGACACGTTTTAGTGGTGGCCTATACAGGTCTAGAAGAGTAAGATTAGGTCACAACTAGTACAGTATCGTAGTAGTGCTCAGACTTAGAATACTATTACGGGCAAGCAATAGGGTATAGGATGAGAGTATGCTCAATCACAACTAGAAAATTTTCAAATTTATTTTGCTATTCTGAATAATTGCTTCCTTTAAATTTTACTGTCCTTCTTTGACGATATCGTATCTTTTGCCTTAATTGACTTCTCCTTGTTTCGATCAGTCTTCAGGATGCTGCCGAAGACTAGGTCGCAGAGATCAGGACCCGCATCTTCTGAGAGGTCAGCTACATCTTGACCTGCCATCCAGATAGCTGGAGTTGCTCCTCTTACTTCACTTGTTCATATAGAAGTTTTTGCAGCCTTAGGGGGTCCTCCTCCCCTACCTGTCCAGAGAGTTGTCCTGGTTGTTACGGAGGACCTTCCACCACCACAGTTTCTGTTTTCAGGAGGTTTGCCCGCTGATGGGGCACAGATGTTCGTATTGATCCAGGGCATAGTGGATGCTCAGAGGATGTCGACAGAGGCTTAGCGAGTTCAAGCTGAAGCGCAGAGGGTGCAGGAAGAGGCATACCAAGCGTAGACTGAGCTGATGAGGGAGAGCATAGAGAATTATCATCAAGTGGCTCTCCAGAAAGTGGAGAGAGCCGCACAACAGCATCCTGGCCAGCAGCAGTAGAGGCGAGGCACTATAGTGGACTTTAAGAGGATATTGTCTTGGGAGTTCATGGGTATTAAGGGGATACTCTACACTAACAATTAGCTGGAGGACATAAAGAGAAACTTGAGCTTGGCTCAGATTCCCGAGAGTCTGGAGATCGAGGTCGCCGACAGCCAGATGTTCGATATCGCGCTGACTTGGTATCGTACGGAACCGAGACTTACTGCTAGAGGACTTACTTGGGAGGCTTTCAAGGAGCTTTTCAAGGAGAAGTTCTTTTCCAACGTGGCCCTAGGAGCTTTGAAGAATCAGTTCTATGACTTGGTCCAAGGGAACATGTCGGTCGATGAGTACGCCGCAGAGTTTTGTCGTTTGTCACTACCATATTTTCTAGGAAAAGATATTTTGGTCATTTTATAATTAAATATTGTGCATGTTGAATATTTATTTATTGTTAGATGTTATATTTGATTTTGGACTTATGCTAGTAGTCCTAACTAGTTTAGATTAGATCCATAGACCAACATTTTCTTCTAGTTAGAATTGAGCCCAATAGTAAACTCATTCATTAGGAGGATAAATTAATTAGTTAAACCAATTAGACTAGAATCTTCCTTCCTTAATTAATTTCTTCATGACAAGCCCCAAGGGGTATTGTGAACATTTCATAGTAACTTGGAGGAAGGGTTAGTGGCCGGTCATAGGAAAAATAGAGGAAGACTCTCTCTTCATTTTTTATTCCAAATCTAGATCTAGAATTTTTTTCTTCCAAATTCCTTCATCCCTACACCAATTTCTACCCAATTTTTTTTCCAATTCCTTTCCTATTCATCATTTGCGGCTATTAAAACAAGGAGGAAGCAAGGATCTACAAGGAGGAAGCAAGGATCTACAAGGAGGAGCAAGGGTCTACAAGTTAAAGGCTCTTGACACTCATTTGGAGATTTTATTAGGAATTCATCTTCCAATAGGTACAATTCAATTTTTTCTCTCTAATTAGACTCTAAATCTATAATTTAATGATTTAAAACCCTCCTGTGTGCTAAGACTACCCATAGGAATTGAAATTAGGTTCATAGGAGGCCTATGGGGAAAGTTATGTGGTATTTTGATTTTGGAGGAATTTTAAGATTGACACATCTTGTGTTTGTCAATAGGTCAATTAGACCAAATTAATATGTGTTTGATTGTGTGTGACTAATGTTATGTCCACAATTGGATACGTGTAGGTCGTATCCCGATAATTTGGCGATATGGGTTGATTTGGGGGTTTTCTTCGGACACAGGGGTTTGAGCATATCACATTTTGACACGGGCACGTAGATGAGTAGCTAACACTTCGTGTTGCTTCTAATTATAATTTTATACTTGTTCGTTTCCTTTGGGGTACGTTTGGTGGTGTGGTGGAGCCGTATCGCAAACGTATCATAGATTAAGTGTGATACGGGTGCGGTGCACTCCACGTGTTTGATTCTTTGTATTACAATTCAATTTATCTTGGTTATACTATAATTTACCTTGTTTATAGCTATTAGAGTATTATAATTATATGATATTATAATTATATTATATAATTATATGATATAATTATAATTATAATTATACAAACTACTGCTGCTTATTGCTACTGCTTTTGCTTCTGCTTATCGTTCTCACTGCTTCTGCTCACTGCTTAGAAATTAAGTTGTAGATAACTTAAGTTAAGCTAGTTAATAAGCTAAGTTAGTTTATATTGATAGTTAGTTATGTATATATTGTTAGTGAGTTATGTATATCTTGTTAGTGAGTTAAGTATATATAAGAACTAATTAGCATTGGTTAGTATTATTTCTAGATTACCTTAAGTTATACCAAGGTAATGAGAGTTGAGGTATCTTGGGTATGGGTATTGAATATCCGAAGGGATATTTTAATATGTTAGTTTAGTATAGTATTGTTATAAGTATAAATGCATGCTAGTATTTAGTGAGGTATGTTGGTTAGTTAGCTAATGTTAGATATTATATTACCTTATGATACCAAGGTAATGTCAAGGTATTGGTTTATACTCAAGGTATTGAGTTTGTATATCAAGATGGGTGTATAGGTGGTGTGATACCGCATTTGGTTCAAAGCCAAGGTATCCGCTTAACGTTTGGCTAGGAGTAGTATATATTTGGTCTTGTATATATATATTATAGTATTTTCATATATAATAACTTGCGTATCTTAGGATACGGTATTTTGTTGGTATCATAGTATACTAGTATAGCTAGTATAGTCTAGTTACATAGTATATGGACCTAATATCCTAGAGAGACTCATACAACCTAGAAATAACTAGTTTGACCAAGTTTGACTAGTTTGACCTATAGTTGACTTAGTTTGACTGTTTTGACTTAGAAATTGCTTTATGACCTAGAATTTGACTAGTTTAACTTATTTTTATTCCAAAATCTTGTATTGATGTAATATTTCATATTTAGGTCTCCGATGTACCATTTTGGACATCTTTGATATTGTTCACCGAATTCCATGTAAGTACATTCTCTGATAGTTTTTCATTCATGATATTCTCTATATTTCTTATATTTAGTGTAGATATCCTTGATTTCTTGACACGATGGTTTCACGTATTGCTATATCTGGATCTCATTATGAGATATTATTCCTTGATATTTATGATGTATCTTGTACAAGCCTTGTTCTTTGATTTTCTTGTACATGTACAGACATTGATTCTTGGGGAGACTAGCTACCTACCCAGTGAATTCCGTATCATAACATACCATGGTTGGATCCATTATACCAGTCGGAATGGAGAGTTTTAGTATAGATTTATGATCATACCCTCCTTGTGCATGTTTTGTTCCTTGAATAGTGTTGATTATACATCACAGTATGATTAACCAGGCCATAATTCTTGTGCAAGTTTCCAAGCCAATCATATGTTAAAGCTGGTACTCATTCACTTAGTAGTAGTATTTCTTGCTCAGTTCTATGATGCTCATTCTTGTATTTATTTTTAGTATTCTTATTGTGCATATCTCTTGTACCTGTATATTGCATCTTGTATATTCGCTCTATTTACTGTTATATAGTTTATATCATTCATTAGAACTGCTGTTAGAGGTATACTTTGCTATTTTCCTAACTGGATATATTTTTTCCAGATGACACTAAGGAGTGGTATTCCACTCACTACGGGCCTCAGGACGTAGTTGGCTTAGAGCCAGAGACTTTGGCTCAGGAGGGACTCATCCCGGTTGAGACAGACAACCCAGTACCCGTAGCTCAGTAGATAGATTTATTTGTACTGGATTTGTCTCCAGTATTTTTTATTAGTATTTCTTTATATGACTCATTGGATATTATTTTATCTTGTGAGTTATATTTGACTCTTCAGTTCTTTATTTCATATTCGTGCAATTATTCCATCTTATAGATCTGTGATTGAGTATTCATATTTTATTGATGGCATTATTATATCTTGATTGCTAGATAGATAGTTTACCCAAACAGTATTTTACCGCCGATACTGCGGCGTAGGCTAGACGTTGTGCCCCTACACCGGGTACGGGTTATGATATCATTTGAGTCATTTTGTACTGTCGATGATTCATGACCCAAGAGACCGAGCCTGGAAGTTCAAGAAGGGGCTGATGAGAGAGATCAAGTCTCGTAGTTCTAGACGTCGCACTCCCACCTTTGAGGTCATTCTGATGGATGTCCAGATTGCTGAGGATGATCTGGACCTCAGGCCTAAAAGAGAGAGCACGACATTTCTGGAGGAGCGAGTGGTAATGCGGGACTTGCCAAGAGTCCCCACTTTCAGCAGCAGCTGAGGCCGTATCAGCACCAGCAACATCAGGCACCAGCTCAAGGACATATCCAGTAGCAGCCGTAGCGGCAGACCCAGCCCGCTGTCCAGTGTACGTACTGCGGAAAGGCGGGACACACGAGAGACATCTGTAGGAAGAGACTGGGTACATGTTTATCTTGTGGATTGTTAGTACACCAGTTGAGAGATTGCCCATCTATTCAGACTCATCTAGGTCAGGGTGGAGCAGCTGCTCAAAGGGGACCTGCCAGAGTACCTACTAAATCAAGAGGCCAGCAGAGGGGACCTCCTCTCCCGCCATAGCAGTAGAGGTTTTCCCAGCACCAGCACCAGTAGAAAGGTGCACCCCAGGGACGAACGTATGCCATGACGGTCGAGGAGGCCGAACCAGATGGAGACGTAATATCAGGTTCAGTTCTTCTCGATTCTATTCCAGTATTTGCATTATTCGATTCTGACACTTTCCATAGTTTCGTATCTGTATCTTATGCTCTTAAGCATAATTTAGAGGCGGAATCCTTATTTTGGACTTGCAAGATCACGACTGGGGAAGGAATTATCCTAGTCAGTGATTTTGCAAGGACCAGAGATTTTTATTGGGAGGCCGAGAGTTGAGTGTGTGCTTACTCGTCATGCTACTATAGATTATCGTGGAGGCAGAGTGATATTTCGACCACCAGGAGAGCCAGAGTTTAAGGTCACCAAAGGAGCAGCAGAGCAAGGGAATCTTTTATGGAGCCAGGGTAGAAGAGAAGGAGTTACCACATCCTTTGATAGCGGAGTTCATGGATGTCTTTCCAGAAGAGTTGCTAGGATTACCGCCGGACACAGATATCGACTTCTCTATAAACTTGGTGCCAGGCGCAGAGCCAATATCACAACACGTTTATAGGGTCAAAAACAGCGAACTTGCAGAACTAAAGAAACAAGTTGATGAGTTGTAGGACAAGGGCTTCATCAAATCCAGTTCATCATCGTGGGGTGCTCCAGTATTGTTTTTACCAAAGAAGGATGGGTCGGTACGCATGTGTATTGACTACCGAGCTCAAAACAACCTCACTATCAAAAATAAATACCCGCTGCTGAGGATAGATGATCTCTTCGATCAGTTAAGCGGAACGAAGGTATTCTTGAAGATAGACTTGAGGTCAGGCTACCACCAGGTGAAAGTGAAGAAAGAAGATATTCTGAAGACAGCTTTTCGGACTCTGTATAGCCAGTTTGAGTTCATGGTGATGTCGTTTGGGTTGACTAATGCACTAGTGGTATTCATGAACTGGATAAACAAGGTATTCCACCAATACCTTGACAAGTTCATGGTAGTGTTCATCGATAACATTATTGTGTATTCAAAGACCCCGGAGGAGCATGAGTAGCACCTGAGGATGGTTTTGGAGAGACTCCGGAATAAGAAGCTTTACGGGAAGCTTTCGAAGTATGAGTTCTTTCTTGACAAGGTTGAATTCCTTGGGCATATGGTGACAGATGACGGGATCTCAGTTAACCTGAAAAAGATTATGGCAGTAGAGTCATGGACTACTTCCAATTCAGTGGCTGAGATCAAAAGTTTCCTCGGACTAGCAGGTTACTACAGGTGGTTTGTACAAGACTTCTCCAAGATTGCAGAGATGATGACTAGGCTGACGAAAAAAGATGTAGATTTTGTTTAGACGGAGGATTTTCAGACCACATTTGATGATCTGAAGAAGAGATTGACAACAGCTCCAATTTTGACATTGCCATCAGGGATAGGTGGATTCACTATTTATAGTGATGCTTCAGGGAAGGGTTTGGGTTGTGTTCTTCAACAGCACAGGAAGGTGATTGCCTATGCTTCCAGGCAATTATGTCCTCATGAGAGAAACTACCCCACCAATGATTTGGAGTTTGCAGTAGTCATTTTTGCTCTAAAGTTGTAGAAACACTATATGTACAGAGAGCATGTGAAGATCTTCACAGACCACAAGAACTTGAAGTATCTATTTGCACAGAAAGAGATAAACATGAGACAGAGGCGATGGTTGGAGATGATGAAAGACTTCGATATTTTATTGCAGTACCACCCAGGAAAGGCCAACGTAGTCGCCAATACCTTGAGCAGGTATCCGATAGCTATGTACTTGACGACAGACAGACACTTGTTGGCCGATCATGAGAGCTTGGGAATTGAGGTGCTAGTTCCTAGTATCAAGATTCAAATATGGGGATTACAGATATAGTCCGAGCTGATGGATAGAATCAGAGCCATGCAGTATGAGGATGAGGCTCTGAGGAGTATCAGGGCACAGGTGTCACGCCCCGATCTCCCGCAGGCAAATCGGCCGTTCCCGCTAGGCGGGAATCACCCTCGCCAGCGCTCCTGCGAAATAATCGCTTGACCCGTCCGGGCGTGATGCCGCACGAGCGTGAGCCACGCCCGTGCAAGGCCATGGTTCATTGGCTGGCGGCAAGAGTTCTAAGCCACAGAGTCGCACAGATTGTCCGAGTGCAGCGGAGTCATGAACGCATAGTCGATCGGTAACAGGTTCACTGAGTCGATAATATAGCGAAAGCATTGAAACACAAGTTGAGGTAAAGCAACTCTTTTATTGATATGAACATAAGTTACAGACGGCGTATAGCCGAGATTACAAGTCGCTCAAGCCTCTCTCTATGAAACAGTAAAAGCGTGCCAAGTGGCTACAACTGTGGAATGAATGTACAGGCGATGGTCAGGCGACGCTCCAATATTATGTCTTGTATATGTGCTTCTGTCCCGGACGCACCGTTGCAAGGCTTCAGAGGAAACTCCTGGCCTTAGCACGCACGTTGGAGGCATCCGCACCGAACGAGGTTCTCCCGTACCCTGCATACAAACTGGTGGATTATCAGTACATTGAATACACTGGTGGGGAAGTTACTCGCTCGCTCGACAAATCCAAACACGTAATACAGGTTCCGTGCACCAACTATTAAGTTGTCTTTCTAGTTGCCTTAGGATCAGTTTCATGCAAATATTGAATAGCCTAACGTGTCGAGCAGTGCGCCGTGCAACATGAGAGGAAACACGACGAGACTTACCAACTTACCATCTCCTTCCCCGTCCAAGGTAAACATTGAGGCAAACATTATAATTTCAAGCACAGCAAGTATAAGCATTCAGGGGCATAGCATATACAAACACGAAGGTCGTTGAACGGGACAGTATTCGGTGTGCTCAGTTGTTCTTGATGCGATGCAATGACTCGCACGCGGATAGCTGCTAAGCAAGGATGACTTATCTATATGAACATGAGTCGCTGGCAAAGCCATAAAGGACTAATCCCAGACGAGAGTGGAACGCAACGAAAGCACACGATGCGCTACGAACCATCTCGCCCATACACGATGGATTGCACATGAAGTAGTCCATGGCCAAGATAGAATACAACAAAAGTATATGATGCGCTACAAACCATCTTGCCCGCACACGATGGACTACATACGTGATGTGGTCCCGGGAAAGTGGAATGCAACAAAGTACACGATGCGCTGCAAACCACTCGCCCAAACACGAGGGACCACACGTGAAGTTCCATCCGGATCGGATCGGCCCCAGTGCCCCGATGACCGTCCGTGGAACTATACCTCGTTTCCGAGTTGTCCGCGACATACACTTTCTTTTGGGTCTTTCAATTATCACGAGATACACGAGAACACGGGAACACGAGTGCACAAGAACACGAGAACACGAGTGCACTGGAACACGAGTACACGAGTACACGAGATACTTGGATCTTGTTCTGTACAGTAACTTGCCTTGATGCATTCCCCTGGCTCGGGGCTGCCTGGTGACCTAACGGTCCCGGATACTTGCAGGTTCAATCATGCACGGAATGACTACTTAGTAGTCTTTCGGGTTTGGATGAAAACATGGCAACATTCAAGCAGACAAGCATGCATTTCTAAGGAACATAAGTAAACACGTTGCTCGGACCCGAAGGTAAGCCGAGAGATGAAACCGTTAAGGGACTTAGCATGCGATGGTCTGAACATAAGCAGTATTTTATTTTCCATGTTCTAGCATAGCAATACAGGTTGGGATTATTCCCTTAGCTAGGTGCGTTGGATTTATTAGCATGCAGGGGGTTATTCACCTAGCGACTAGCAAGAATATTCCAGATTTTATGTGTACTGGCTAAGCAAAGACAAGTTCACCGTAGCCACCCACCTTAGCGATGATTCGCCTCGGTAGAGCGATATGCCGAGCGAGCCTCTGAAAGCCTAAGCCGGATTCCTGTAGGGGCAAGTCTGGATATCCTTTGCTTCTCCTTTGAGGCAAAGCGGGTCGGGACAGCTGCACTATTGCCGTTTGAAATGGCAGTCCGCTTGAGCGGAACGGGGTGTTACATCCTACCCAACTTAGAAAAAGTCTCGTCCTCGAGACTTACTAAGGACAAGCAGTATTCTAGGGTTGAGGCAATCCTAGACAAGTCGTTATACTTGTTTCATTTGGACATTCACTTGCACAAGCGTCGAAATCAGCATATCGCTTAGACTGGATCGTGCGCACTTTCGAAGTGCACTTCTAGCGTGAACACGTCAACCAGCTTAGTGATAGCGAAGTCTCAGCACTCGAGTTTCACCTTTTCTTAAGTCTTGGATGGTGCACTAGTTCAAGGCGTCCCTCGAATAGATGCATTCAACCAAACTTAGAGTTAGTAAAAATCGGACAAGCTACTAGCGATACTCTCAAGGGTTCGCACAGGTTGGCATAAAGGCCACTCGCAGCATACAACCAGACAAGCAATCATATCATTCAAAACACATTTTGAAAGTATTTAGACTTATTGTTGGAACATCCCATCGAGGCATTGAGAGAGAGCATGCACATAACCCACGAACGAGCTTTCGAAACAGAGATATCGAATTGAAGGCCAAAGGCGTAGAAGCCAGGCTCTGATACCAACATGTTACGCCCCGATCTCCCGTAGGCAAATCGGCCGTTCCCGCTAGGCGAGAATCAACCTCGCCAGCGCTCCCGCGGAACGATCGCTTGACCCATCCGGGCGTGATGCCGCACGAGCGTGAGCCACGCCCGTGCAAGGCCATGGTTCATTGGCTGGCGGCAAGAGTTCTAAGCCACAGAGTCGCACAGATTGTCCGAGTACAGCGGAGTCATGAACGCATAGGCTATCGGTAACAGGTTCACTGAGTCGACAATATAGCGAAAGCATTGAAACACAAGTTGAGGTAAAGCAACTCTTTTATTGATATGAACATGTGTTACAGGCGGCGTATAGCCGAGATTATAAGTCGCTCAAGCCTCTCTGTCTGAAACAGTAAAAGCGTGCCAAGTGGCTACAATTATGGAATGAATGTACAGGCGATGGTCAGGCGACGCTCCAATATTATGTCTTATATATGTGCTTCTATTCCGGATGCACCGTTGCAAGGCTTCAGAGGGAACTCCTGGCCTTAGCACGCACATTGGAGGCATCCGCACCGAACGAGGTTCTTCCGCACCCTGCATACAAACTGGTGGATTATCAGTACATTGAATGCACTGGTGGGGAAGCTACTCGCCCGCTCGACAAATCCAAACACGTAATACAGGTTTCGTGAACCAACTATTAAGTTGTCTTTCTAGTTGTCTTAGGATCAGTTTCATGCAAATATTGAATAGCCTAATGTGTCGGGCAGTGCGCCGTGCAACATGAGAGAAAACACGGCGAGACTTACCAACTTACCATCTCCTTCCCTGTCCAAGGCAAACATTGAGGCAAACATTATAATTTCAAGCACGGCAAGTATAAGCATTCAGGGGCATAGCATATGCAAACACGAGGGTCGTTGAACGGGACAGTATTCGGTGTGCTCAGTTATTCTTGATGCGATGCAATAACTCGCACGCGAATAGCCGCTAAGCGAGGATGACTTATCTATATGAACATGAGTCGCTGGCAAAGCTATAAAGGACTAATCCCAGACGAGAGTGGAACGCAACGAGAGCACACGATGCGCTACGAACCATCTCGCCCGTACACGATGGATTGCACATGAAGTAGTCCATGGCCAAGATGGAATACAACAAAAGTACACGATGCGCTATAAACCATCTTGCCCGCACACGATGGACTACATACGTGATGTGGTCCCGGGAAAGTAGAATGCAACAAAGTTTACGATGCGCTGCAAACCACTCGCCCGAACACGAGGGACCACACGTGAAGTTCCATCCAGATCGGATCGGCCCCAGTGCCCCGGTGACCGTCCGTGGAACTATACCTCGTTTCCGAGTTGTCCGCAACATGCACTTTCTTTTGGGTCTTTCAATTATCACGAGATACACGAGAACACGGGAACACGAGTGCACAAGAACACGAGAACACGAGTGCACTGGAACACGAGTACACGAGTACACGAGATACTTGGATCTTGTTCTGTACAGTAACTTGCCTTGATGCATTCCCCTGGCTCGGGGCTGCCTGGTGACCTAACGGTCCCGGATACTTGCAGGCTCAATCATGCACGGAACGACTACTTAGTAGTCTTTCGGGTTTGGATGAAAACATGGCAACATTCAAGCAGACAAGCATGTGTTTCTAAGGAACATAAGTAAACACGTTGCTCGGACCCGAAGGTAAGCCGAGAGATGAAACCGTTAAGGGACTTAGTATGCGATGGTCTGAACATAAGCAGTATTTCATTTTTCATGTTCTAGCATAGCAATACATGTTGGGATTATTCCCTTAGCTAGGTGCGTTGGATTTATTAGCATGCAGGGGGTTATTCACCTAGCGACTAGCAAGAATATTCCAGATTTTATGTGTGCTGGCTAAGCAAAGACAAGTTCACCGTAGCCACCCACCTTAGCGATGATTCGCCTCGGTAGAGCGATACGCCGAGCGAGCCTCTGAAAGCCTAAGCCGGATTCCTGTAGGGGCAAGTCTGGATATCCTTTGCTTCTCCTTTGAGGCAAAGCAGGTCGGGACAGCTGCACTATTGTCGTTTGAAATGGCAGTCCGCTTGAGTGGAACGGGGTGTTACATCGGACATAATTATCAAAGGAATTCACTATTGCTGATGATGGATCATTGCGGCACGGTACTAGGTTATGTGTGCCGAGCGAAAAACTGCGTAAGGAGATTTTGTAGCAGGCGCATCGCTCTCAGGACTATATGCATCCAGGTGCCAACAAGATGTATCGAGACCTGATGGAGCACATTTGGTGGTATGGTATAAAGCGCGAGGTAGAACGCTTTATATCCAGGTGTTTAATGTACCAGCAGGTAAAGGCGGACAGACATCGGCCAGGTGGATTGTTTCAGCCATTACCCATCCCAGATTGGAAGTGAAATCATGTGACTATGTATTTTGTTTCAGGACTTCTACGTTCTCCAAGAGAAAAAGACGTAAATTGGGTCATCGTAGACAGGTTGACCAAATTAGCCCACTTCTTACCATTCAAAGTGGGTACATCGACGAAGAAGCTAGCAGAGATGTATGTACGACAGATTATCAGATTACATGGGGTTCCTGTGAGCATCATCTCAAATCGGGATAGTCGTTTAACTTTCCACTCCTGGAGGAGTTTGCAGGCTAGCTTGAGCACTCAGCTCAAGTTCAGTACCGTATA
Source organism: Iris macrosiphon (assembly GCA_036927795.1). Classification (NCBI taxonomy): domain Eukaryota; kingdom Viridiplantae; phylum Streptophyta; class Magnoliopsida; order Asparagales; family Iridaceae; genus Iris; species Iris macrosiphon. The sequence goes on from JAYESA010000012.1 coordinate 69,876,537, forward strand.
TCACCCCCAGACAGACGGGCAGTCGAAGAGGACTATTTAGAATCTCGAGGATATTCTTCGTACTTGTGTTCTAGATCTTAGAGGTTCTTAGGAGGATCATATACACCTGGTAGAGTTTGCTTACAACAATAATTACCAGGCTAGTATTGAGATGTCACCATTCGAGGCTCTATATGGATGGAGATGTCGCACACCGTTATCTTGGGATGATGTCAGAGAGAGACCCTTATTGGGACCAGAGATGGTCATGGATGCAACGAAGAAGGTGAAACTCATCAGAGATAGACTTCGAGTGGTGCAGGAAAGACAGCGGCATTGGACCGACAGCCACCGTAGACCCTTAGAGTTTGAGGTATAGATTTTTATTATAATTGCTTGTGATTGCCTTGTTTTAGATTGCGTGTTAAGGCTGTATTTTATTCTAGGTTGGCGATTTGGTGTTCTTACGAATTTCTTCGACATGAGGCACAATTTGCTTTGGTGGAGGCGGGAAGCTTAGTCTACGGTACATCAGACCTTTCAGTATTCTTATGAGGGTCGGTGAAGTGGCCTACAAACTAGACTTAATGCATGCACTAGAGGGAGTACATGACGTATTTTACATGTCGCAGTTGAGATGATATGTGGCAGACCCTAGTCACGTACTATATCACTTGAAGATCGAGGTTGGTCTGACTCTCAGCTATCCAGAGCAGCCTGTAGAGATTTTGGATCACAGAAAGAAGGTATTGCGGAACCAGACTATTCTTTTGGTTTGTGTCGCATGGAGACATCACTCTCTAGGTGAGTCAACCTGGGAGAGGAAGGATAAAATACGCGAGCAATACCCATATCTCTTCGAGCCTTGAGGTATTGTTCTTATTGTTCTGATTATGTCTTGTGCTAGTTTAGTTCAATTTTGAGGCAATTTTTTTTATAATGGTAGACTTGTTAATACCACATTTCTAGAATAGAGGTATTTTTGTCATTTATAATAGTTGTTTATATATTATTTATAATTTATATAATGTGTATAGTATATATATTATTGTTATTAATAATATGGGTTAGTGGACTAGACTTGATGTGACCATTAGACTCAACCTTAGACTAGTCATTTTGGACCAAACTAGTCATTTTCCTTTATTAATTAGAAACTATTTAAATCCCTCATTAGAATATGAAAATCCCACTAATTAAATAATTATTCATGACAACCATAGAGGACATATTAGACATTATGCATTAGCTAAACCTAGGTCACTTGGTCGGCCCTATATAGGAGAGGGTGGAGCCTCCCTCAAGCTTCATTTAATGTTCATGAAACCCTAGATTGAGTTATTCCCCAAAACACCCTCATTCCTATACCAAATTTTAGAAAATTAAACCCCAATCTCTCTCATTTTTCTCATCTAAGAAGCTTAGGTTTTAAGGAGCATTGGAGGAGAAAAAGTTGGCTAGAGAATCCTTGTTTTTGCATTGGGAATCCATTTTTTAATAGATGAAATTCTGAAATCTCTCTTTTAAATTCTGTTTTATTTGTTTTGTGGACTATTAGGAGCCCACCCATGGTTTAGAAATATCTATAAGGGGAGAGAATGAGTTTCTATTGGGTTCCATTACAATTTTTATATGAAGTTGTGTCCATATTGGGGGTTTTGTGTTCATGAGAGTATTTTTCTCCATTCTTCATTGTAACTAATCATAATAGATATAAATAGATATATTTAATATGTATATTCATTATTGATAGAGTATTGGAGGTTTTAGCATGTAGGTTGACAGTGTATCAATGATACTATAGGGAGTATCCTATTGTGCACTCATAGTGTTTGAAGAAATGACTATTATAGTGTGTATTATATATACTTAACATTATTGGTGATGTATATATGTATGTATTAGTGTACACATATATTTAGGTGTATGTTATGCACATAGAAGAGGGAAGGAGGAGTGTTAGTGCAATGTGACAGTACACAGGGACTGTAGGTGCAATAATGGAGAGGAGAGTCGGGTTCGCTGTATGCAGGAGACGGGGGGGACTTCGAGTATCGGTGAGTATCAGTGTATTAGAGTTCACTGGTGTGTGTCTTAGAGATATTGAACTGGTTGCATCAGTTTTTAGGAATGTGCTTGCAGTGCTCGGGATTAGGACAGTTCCATCTGTTAGGTGCAGTGCACTTGACTTCAACATATGTATGTAATATTGTGTGTCTAGTTGGTGTATACATATACATATACATATATGTTTATATAATGATATTTATATATGTATGTAACAGTATTGATATATGTGGACTCGAGCAGTGACTGTGTTATATCAGTGCTCGGGTTATGAGCAACAACATTAGTTAGTAAAGTAAGGGGGAGACTATGAATGCAGGAGACTAATGCATGTGTGTGTGTGTGTGTGTGTGTGTGTGTGTGTGTGTGTGTGTGTGTGTGTGTGTGTGTGTGTGTGTGTGTGTGTGTGTGTGTGTGCATAATGGGATATATCAAGGGGAATTGGGGACCAGTAGGTGACAGTATACATGAGTGTTTTGGGCTTACCCTTGACCCAGTGTATCAGTTCCTTCAGGCAAGTATATGTAGATAGATACCTGGGTATTGGGGTATGTCCTATTAGTATCAGACACTTGCAGTTGTGGTATCAGTTGAGCACTGATACCTGGGAACAATGGGTATTAGGAAGTCTGAAGTTTTAAAAGCGGTGGACTGGAGAGGAAGGGTATTATGGGCTCGGGTAAGTGCATGTGTATGTGGTTCCAGTTATGACTAGAGAGTGTGGGTTAATGTATATTGTGTAGATCCTAGAGTATGAGAGGATAGCAGTATAAATTATAGTAAACAACTACAGTAGAGTTTCAGTCCATGAGAGAAACATTACCATAAAGTATTTTTAACACTAGGGTATCAGTAGAAGAAGATGGGGTTTCAGTAAGGCCATGAGTGTACATTAGGTTGTTGTGTTGGTTTAATGCACATAAGCAACAGCAATATGAGCAAGGGAGGGGGGTTAGTATCAAAAATAGTAGGACTAAAATTCCAGTGGAGTTCTCGAGAGCAAGTGGGTTAGTAGCAGTAGGTTGGGGTTCTCATGTTGTACAGACCTTAAGAGGAGGAAGTAATATAGAGTCAAGCATGTGTGTCTTGCAAGATTCTGCAAGTTTATTTGGGGTCCCTGTGTATCAATGTCTGATAGGAGAGAGTGTGTTAGAGTGCATGGTATAGTTAGTTGTGCAGGGAACAACTGAAGCCACATGCTCATGAGGGAGAATGAGGAATTAGTAGGATATTAGTTCATTGATAAATATTAGATACTAGCTAGAATCTATATATGAGTGTTATACTCTAATAACACACGGTATAAGATAGTAACTAGTATTATATAGTTATTATCTAATATGGACTAGTAAACATTGGTATGACTTAGAATACCCTACTAATAGCTAGTATAGATCACCAAACCTAGAATAATAAGGTGTTAGCCTAGTTTGAACCTTGTTTTGGACCTAGAAGTTTAACATAGAGCTAGTTAAACTTGTTTATCATTTCAGTTCACCTTTTAACTTTGATATTCTAATATCTAGGACTCTTGGACTCTAGTTTATTCTTTGTGGACTGTTAATTACTCAGGACCACAAGCGAGTACATTCTTGGATAGTTTTCATTAGTTTCATCATTACTATAATTCTAGTTGTAGTGTCTACTTGATTCCGACACAGTGGATACACGGGCTAGTATTATAGATACTTGTCATGAGGAGTCGTGATTGGAATCCATCGTACTAGCTGGAAATATAAAAATATTATCAAGTTATGTGATCATACCCCACCTTATATGCATCATAGCTCACCTCACATATCACATAGGGTGTAGCCTGACCATTTACATGCCTCATAGCCTGTTATATATTATTAGCCTGACTTTTGCTCGCATCATAGCTAACCAGATGGTTAGGACCTCACATGTATCATAGCTAATCATATATAACAAGCCTGATCTAGTTCCAAGCCGATCACATAACAAACTGATATTTCACGTTACTTAGTCAGTATTTCTATTATTGTCCTAGTACATTCATTTCTAGCATTCACATATATTTGTTCACTACTAGTTATCTCTATACGATGATTACAGGTCTCTCCATTTTATAAACCTCCTCAGCCAAAATAGGTATTTTGTGTGTATTTTATATTTATTATAATTATTTTAGATTATTTTAAATCGTTTAAAGTTTAATTATTGCATTAGGATACTTTACCATGGTTTGGACATTAATGACATAGGATGACCCCAAAATCTATAACACCCTTCATAGGAAGTAGCCTACACGAGAGACACTACTTATAAGATCTTTTCGTGACTCAGAATTCGATCATTTAGCATTAGTATGGTACTAGTGTAACAACTATAGTTTATTATATTTAATATTTAGATATTTTTATATATATAATTTATTTATGATTATTTTTTAATCCAACCTTCTTCAGTAAGCAACCCTTAATTCCTCCATACCAAATTAGGTCACTTCCCTCTTTTGTAAGATTTATTTATTTATTTATTAATTATTCTCTTAGAAGTCCAATCAAATCTCAACTACCAAAGATTTACCTTAGATTTGCATATTAATTATCCATTAATTATTCCCTTAGAAGCCCAATCAAATCTCAACTACCAAAGTTTTATCTTAGATTTGAATATTAATTGACCATTAATTATTTTCTTAGAAGCCAAATCAAATTCCAACTACCAAAGATTTACCTTAGATTTGCATATTAATTGTCCATTATTTTATTCCCTTAGAATCAAATTAAATCTTATTCATTAGTTAGTTATTGATTAGTTGTTAACTATTTAATAACTAACAACCTAATTAGAAAATCTTCTAATAAACCCATCATAATCCTACCTCCTCTCCCAAAACCCACGGACCCTCTCCCAAAACCCACGGACCCTCTCCCAAAACCTGCGCACACCCTCCTAATCCGACCCCCTCTCTCTTTCTATATATATATATATATATATATATATATATATATATATATATATATATATATATATATATATATATATATACTTCTCATCTTCCTCCACAAACCCTAACCTAATCTCCTCTACAAAATCCTAACTTTCTCTCCTTCCTCCATCACCCTAGTCGCCACCTCCATTACCAAGGCCTACCCCCTCTTCACGTGGATACCACACCACCTTCTCCATCCAAGAACCCTAGCATCTCCTTCATTCTTCTTTTATTAAGTTTCTTTAATCCTTCTCTCCTTCATTCTTTAATCTCTTCTTGATTTATGAATATATATATATAATATATATATATATGTGTGTAATGATTTAAGCTCTATTATTTTATTTTGAAGAACTCATGCAACCCCTGAACCCTAATTTTGAGGTTCAACTCAACACTTATGTGCATGCATGAAACATTCATCAAAATTCTCTTTAATTCGTGTCAATGTATTTATATAGATGTTAATAATAGGGAATATATATTTAGTTTTTATAATAAATTCCAGATTTATTAGATTTTATTAAATTTAAGTTTGAGCATATTTTATGGGTAGTTTTGACCTAGTTTTAATGTATGCATATTGGAGACCCTTGAACCTTGTTAGGACTTGATCGTAGATAGAAAACCTTAAAATTTTCTTGATTAACTATTATTTTTCCAGAAATTATATATTCTAATTTTTTTTATTAAATAAATATTATTTTATTGTCACAATACCCATGTACCACCCATTTTGCATGCATACTAGCAATTTGGTTGCCAATCCTAATAGGATCAACTTGTAGATGATAAAATCCTAATTATATTTGTATAGATAAAAAAAATAGTATTTATTATATTTATTACTGATTTTTATCAAATATATTTATTTTTATTTTTATTTATAAAAATAAGAATTATAGGTATTTTATGTAACAAGTTGACATAGTTTTGACAAAATTTGACCCAGATAATTTCAAACTTAAACCCTGACCAAAAATCTATATTTTCTAAATCTAAAATTATATTATGTTATTTTAATTCTAATTTTTAAGTATTTATTCCAGAATTATTCATTTATCAAAAATTGATTTTATTGACTTGTCGGTAACCTGTTATGACCTAGTTTTAGTTTTTACTTGGTTTTTGACTCATAAAAATTATAGGAGATGACCCTATCACTAAAAACCTTATTTTCTAATAAAATTCCAGAATTAAAAGTTTTAATAATTAATGATTTAAACATAATTTTTGGCAATGTTAATGGTTAGTAATATTTTGGCATGTAGTTACTTGCATGTGCAATCAACGTAGAATTAAGAACTAGTTAATAATCTAATTTTAACTAGAAGATTAGAGTCTAATTAGTGTAATAATTAATTGGTAGGTGTTCGAGACGTTCATGTGGATAGCTCTGGACCAGACTTGTTGTGCTCGTAGCTTGGCTTGGAAGGCAAGTACACCTTGCTTGATTGTATTGTCAGTTTACATTATGACTATTTTTTTTTGTTAGTTGTGTGCACGCATCTTAGAGTAGAAGAATTATCCAATATATTATGAAGATACGAGGTATCTTCTGACCTGACACATGGTTTGGTGGTCCAACCCTTGTCCTTGTCTGGTTGTGGGATTGGATTATTGTGAAGGTACGAGGTATCTTCCGACCTGATATTGTTTCAAACACGTTCATTGTTTGAGTGAGTGAGTGAGTGAGTGAGTGAGTGAGTGAGTGAGTGAGTGAGTGAGTGAGTGCATGGACTAGCGTGTTGACTGGTCATCGGTATATGAGTTCACGTCTTGTGTTAGTAGTTGGTGTTAGTTTGAGTTCTAGATTTTTATTGACGTCGTTGTATTATGTATGCACCGCGTATACGATTCAGATAGTTCATTGGGACGAAAGAATCTTCTAGTGAGCGTATGAGATTTCTGTTTCTTACTGTACTATGAAAATGGTATAACTGTGTAACCCCCGAGTTCTATGGAACGCCTGGTGGGACGAGTGTTCTTCTATTTCACCTTCCTCATGCGCCATTAGAGATGTCTCGAGTGCATATCACATAGGTGGTTTAGTTACCCTATTTATTGTTTACTTCTTTACTTTCATGCATGTCGATTTTTTGTGTACTTGTTATGTCCCTCTGAGGACCTAGCACCCTTTCCAGGTATAGAAGATCATGACTATTTATAAGAGCACGGATCATGACTTGCTACTTATTTCTCTTTCGAGGAGGTCTTTCCTTCGAGTTTCTTGATCACTAGATGATATACTTATTTTGTTGTCTTTCATATTCTAGTTTGGTAGTGGATTTGTCTCCACCCTAATATTAGTTCTTCTCTACTATTTTCATACTTGGTTAATTATCATATTTGGTTATTTATTACTATTTGGTTTTGTAGATGAGATTAGTATTGCCATGACTTGTGTAATTATATACCACTTGTGAATTATTATTCATTAAACAGCATACGTATGTGTATGATTTCCATATATTGGAGTTGCCATGTACATACGGCTGGCATGCTTACGTATTCCTAGTCCTACGTATTTTGGGACTGGGGCATGACAAGTTTTTCTTATTTTCCAATATTTCATCCATCATGTATTTTCTTATACTGCTTTATAGTTTTTATTAATATAATTGAAATTGTTGTTAGTGTTTGTGTTTTGCTCCAATCCTGACTGGATAACATTTTTCAGAGGATCTTGAGGACTTTTGTCCTACCCATTATGGTCCAGGAGTAGATGGTGATTACATCCCAGAGACACTCCATATAGAGGAGACACCACCCGTAGTTGTTTAGACAACACTTAGCCAAGTTTATTTATGTATTGGATTATTCCAAACTTTGATACTTGATTTGTATTATGTTGAGACCTATTTTGTGTTGAGATAGCTAGACTCTGTTTTATTGAGACACATATTACTTTTGTTCTCGTGTTTCCTTACATCTTTATCGTGCCATTTTTCTTCTTTATAGTTATTATGATTGAGTACATTATGAATTGATGATCATATGCATATTTATTATTCTTCATTGGGAGTGGAGATATGTTGACCGGTTTAATATCATTGATAGATAGCTATGTCGACGGCGGAGCACGGTCGGCTGGGTCATCGGCGAAGGGTTGGGTTTTGGAAAATTTTTGAGTGAGAATGGGAGAAAAGTAAAACATGATCGTATTAGATATCGCTATTAGCGACGTTTAGGTAGTCGCTAAACGTCGCTAATTGATAAAATATTAGTGACTTCTTAGAAGTCGCTAAACGTCGCCATTAAAAAATTTTAGCGACGTCCTTGCTATATTTACAAATATAGCTAATTAAAAAATTAATACCGTCAGTAAACACGTCGTCAAACGTCGCTAAATCAAAAACTTTGGCGACGTTAAAAAAATATATAGCGACTATTCTTTCATGAAACCCAAGTATAGTCGCTATTCGTCGCAAACTGCGATGTACAGCGACATTTATTTATGGAGTCGCTAAATTCTTCAACATTAGCGACGTTTATTGACGACGTCGCTAAAAAGGTCATTATTTCATCATATTTTGGTAGTGGCATGTTTAAAGACTTCACCTAAGGTTGCAGATAAGTCGTAAAATGTCACTACCGAATCACTAGTTTACACGACTAACTCCAACGCTATTAGCGATACTGCAACAACGTGTTCATACGTTACATATGAAATAATAAACTACATTGCTAGAACGTTGCAATAACATCATTGATAGCGTCGTTGTGTTGTTACGTCGTTAGTGACATCGTTATTGTCACTTCTTCTTGTAATGATTATCAAGTATCAATTTTATGTTTTTATGTGTCACGCCCTAGTACCAGAATACGGAGACGGACATGGCTCGTGGCTACATAATCTCTTGGACGCATGAACTTCGGGCCCATGAAGTCAAGCCTTAGTGAATTTTTATGCGTTCAAGGTACTATGCGTCAGACTTGAAATCATGCACAAAGCAGACCAGTGTCCTGCCGCCAATGCTGCAGCGTAGACTGGACGTACCCATGACTCATGCCCAATTTTTGGGTATGGATCGTGACACCTGCTCCACCCATGTATGAATTCATCCCAAATACCGCACATGTCATCGGAATGATGGTTGTACATCCACGAACGATGATGTAGGAAGTAATTCAGATCTATTTCTAGATACTTCTATAAAGATGAATAGACATCGTTCAAGTATATTATCCAAATGGATATGGAAGGGCAATGCACTGATACTCCTAGTCCTAGCATTGATACTCAGGAATACCCAATTATGTTGTATACCTACTCGTCTACACACACAAAAGAATGCACCAAACTATAGCAGGACCTGTTGAGTTAAAAATTATATCCAAACAGCCCCTAAAATTCATAATCATATACCAACATTTATTTAAAGATACTCACTTGTATCCTGGATATCCACACTTGACATTTACACTTCGATCATAGACACTCTAGGTATTATCCACTTGACATTTACACTGGTAGATATTATTAATATTGACATTGTAAATATCAAGTGTGGGCCAAATACAATATATTGACTAAAATACATACTCAAATTTCTTGCTACTTAACTATCACACACACAGAGTTGACACTCATTGATACACACACACACACCCTCATTGTACTATGCACAAGTGTGCACTGCACAATACCTCACTTGATATCACCTGAGCTCCTCGCCAAGTGCAATGCAGTGTACTGCTATGTACCTATCACCCCTTACTGCACCATTGAGATACACTCCCCCTTAGCATACACACATTATACACATGCATATTATATCTTTTTTAGGTCACCTTGCATAACTCTAAAATAGGATACATTATTGTAGGAATTTCTTTAACCACACCTAATCAAGTCACTCAGTCTTCCTACGTAATTTTCTAAAACAACAATAATGCTTATAACCATGTATGATTGATAACCAATGTATGCGTGTGTCCGTGTCCGATAAAATGCTTACAACCTTATCCTCGATACCATGTCCTAACCTTTCATATCTATGTGTCATAAAATTTTACCATACGTATCATGAGATGACATGATACAAACATGTGTATATGTCCGTGTTTGTGTTAGGTTATGGTTAGTTTTTGCGTGTGTTAGTTGTAGAAGCATGAAAAATACGCTGGGAAGAGCAACGCAGCATCTTGATACAGAGCAGCGTAAGCAGAGGCCTTCAGAGCCATCAGGCGTACAACAGAGTTTTCTCCGCTAAAATACAGCGTGAAGAATAAAGCTCAAAGGACCATCCGCATAAGTGCAGTACGTCCAGGCCGCTCCAGCGTGAACAGAGTTCTTCATCGCCTCTATGGCGTAAAACTCATCCGCTCTCGAAGCAGCGTTATAGCGTACGAGGAACGCTTCGTCTTCCCCGAAATGAACCTGTCAAGTCACGCAGTGAATCTGACCTCTGACTCCTGACAAAAAGTGCTGCACGGCCACCCAGACGACGGCTGGAAACGATGGCAGGCCCCTCGGGACGTGCACCACAGAATGATGGCGGATGTCTGCATTTAATGCAGAGGATTTTGGTTAAAAGATCACCGAACCGTCGCTTACTGGAGTCCCCTCCGCATAAACCGCTCTTCTGCGTACAAGGGAATACGCTGCCCTGTTTTACACAGACAAACATGAGCGGTTTTACGATCCGCAGCGGACAAACCGCTTGCCACGTCAAAAGCTGCACTTCGTATGGGATTCGAGGCACGTCTCCACGTCTAATTGCACAGAGCGATGACAGTTTCTCTCAAGGCACGTCTCTGCGACAGGTGCACAGAAGGGGTGCAGACCTTCAAAATATGCCTCCGTATTTAATACATAAGATGATGGCAAATCTCTGCAAGAGATTTGATTATATCTTTAAAAGCCATAATTCCGGCTAAAGGCGTCCACATCAGCATGGTACGCAGAGGCTTCTACGCCCATTCAGGATCTGTGTCCACTCGGCTTCAACGCCCTCTCGGCCTCTAGGACCACTCAGCTTCTACGCCCATCCGGCTTCAACGCCCTCTCGGCCTCTATGACCGCTCGGTTTCTACGCCCATCCGGCCTCTAGGACCACTCGGCTTCTACGCCCATCCGGCTTCAACGCCCTCTCGGCTATGACCGCTCGGTTCCTACGCCCATCCGGCCTCTAGGACCACTCGGCTTCAACACCCATCCGGCTTCAACGCCCTCTCAGTCTCTAAGACTACCCGGCTTCTATGCCTGTTCGGCTTCTATGCCTACTCAGGCTTCTATGCCTGCTCGGCTTCTATGCCATGGTGACGGACATTTGGCTTCTACGCCAACCCCTTCTACACAATGGATACCTACCTACGTGGCTTTTACGCCGTGATCTTAGTAGCAATTGTACGCATTGTGTCCCCTTAGTTGGACCCGCGTCACCCGCTCATTCAAAAGATCATCTATACGTAGGCATTGGTTACTTTAACCGTTGTGTAATAGGGTGCTATACTTTCCACTCCTCGATTGCTACACCAACGGAGTGGTCACTGTCACCAAAGACTCTATAAATAGAGGCCCCTATCAATGGGGAACAAGGTCGGGAAAAAATTAGTGAAGAAACCAATATCAGATCCAGGTGGAAAAATTGGTGAAGATACCAATATCAGATCCAGGGTCGACAATTCAGAAGATCGAACCAGGTCGAAGAGAGAGGAGAGAGAGAGAGAGAGAGTACCCGGAGCTCAGGCAAAGAGTAGGGGTCGACGGCTTTGGCATCGTGCATCCACCCTCCTTCGCAACCTTCGAAGCTGCTACCCGTCTTCCACGGCACTTCTTCAACATCGTGTAGTCCAAGGGCTAAAGTGATCGACTGCAGATCAGACACCTATAGCAATATCTACCCAGATTAAATAAATTGTACTCCCACATCCTCGTATAGGATTACATTGTACAAGTTTGTTTGTAAACCAAAGGGCGCGGGTTTCGCACAAACCCCGTCATTGAAATACACTTTCATTCTTTCGTTTAATACCACAAACAAGATGGCGACTCTGCTGGGGACGTCTTTCTCTTCTGACGAGGAAGTAATTGCTCAACACGATACGATATTCGTGGGATCCGTAAAGAAGACGCTGGTCGTCCAATTCGACCAGTCTGCCTACGAAGACATGCTTCGGACTGGGGGTAGCTCTCACTCTCTCTCCGTCCGAGACACCAGAAAGCTGCGCAAAGTGTGGATGCCCAAGACATCCTCCGCCGTTCCTGTGGACTCTCTGATCTCTCCGATCTCTCCGATCTCTTCGACCAATGAGGTGGTAGCATCGCTCCCTCCGTGCCCCGCACGTAAAATTCAGTCTCCCGCTACGCGCGGTACAGACAAAACTTTGGGCAAAGCCTCAGCGCTAACCCAGGGGTATCCACTGCGCTTTACGCGCAGAAATCAGTCTCCCGCTACGCGTGGTACAGACAAAACTTTGGGCAAAGCCTCAGTGCTAACCCAGGAGTATCCACTGCGCTTTACGCGCATGAATCAGTCTCCCGCTACGCGCGGTACAGACAAAACTTCGGGCAAAGCCTCAGCGCTAACCCAGAAGTATCCACTGTGCTCTACGCGCAGAAACCAGTCTCCCGCTACGCGCGGTACAGACCAAACTTCTGATGATGCCTCAACGCCAAATCGGAAGTACAAATCACGCTCCATGCGCAAGACAACATCTGACTTCTACGGAGAACCAGATGAGCGCTGTGATCTCCGCAAGTGCAACGACAAGTCTGGGGGTAGTCTCCCTCGACAAAACCGAGCAACATCCAAAGCTGGGGGTAGAATTCTCTCAGAATCTGAAGATGATGCAACGATGACGATCTTCCCAGAAGACCATGGAACTCAAGCATCAGGAGCCCGAAGGCCAAAAGGGACTTTCTCCTTCAATGAAGATGACATTAGTGAAATCTTCAATACGTTGATGAAGGAAAACAAACTTCAGCTTCCCAACATCAGATACCCTGAGAGGGCTGGCAAAATTGATAACCCAGATTATTGTCTCTTTCATCGGTACATTCATCATCCTACAAAGACGTTCTATGTACTAAAAAAGAGAATCCAGGAGTTGATCAATGCCAAGGTCATCACTCTGCATCTGTAAACGAAGGTCCGACCATCGATTATCATGTCCATATTACCTCTGAAATCGATTGTCATCTCAACTTAACACCCGTACTTAACTCTAAGTACGCCAGTGGTGTTGAGTCCACAAAAACTGCTACGTCCATATTACCTCTAGCAGGGCTTGTCTCAAACCTATTGCTTGCACTTAGGTGCGCAAAAAGTGATGGGTCCACAAAATCAGCCATGTTCATATTACCTCTGAGCTGTAATCCCCAACTGAGTTTGTTATGTTCATATTACCTCTGAACAAACTATCCTGGTCCGGCTATCGATTATCATGTTCATATTACCTCTGATATCGATTGTCATCTCAACTTAGCACCCGTACTTAACTCTAAGTACGTCAGTGGTATTGAGTCCACAAAAACTGCTACGTCCATATTACCTCTAGCAGGGCTTGTCTCAAACCTATTGCTTGCACTTAGGTGCACAAAAAGTGATGGATCCACAAAATTAGCCATGTTCATATTACCTCTGAGCTGTAATCTCCAGCTGAGATTGTTATGTTCATATTACCTCTGAACAAACCATCCTGGTCCGACCATCTATTATCATGTTTATATTACCTCTGATATCGATTGTCATCTCAACTTAGCACCCGTACTTAACTCTAAGTACGTCAGTGGTGTTGAGTCCACAAAAACTGCTACATCCATATTACCTCTAGCAGGGCTTGTCTCAAACCTATTGCTTGTACTTAGGTGCACAAAAAGTGATGGGTCCACAAAATCAGCCATGTTCATATTACCCCTGAGCTGTAATCCCCAGTTGAGTTTGTTATATTCATATTACCTCTGAACTAACCATCCTGGTCCGACCATCGATTATCATGTTCATATTACCTCTGATATCGATTGTCATCTCAACTTAGCACCCGTACTTAACTCTAAGTACGCCAGTGGTGTTGAGTCCACAAAAACTGCTATGTCCATATTACCTCTGAGCAGATGTATGCCTCTATCCCAGATGGAGTCACAAACCAGTTGAGTTTGTTATGTTCATATTACCTCTGAACAAACCATCCTGGTCCGACCATCGATTATCATGTTCATATTACCTCTGATATCGATTGTCATCTCAACTTAGCACCCGTACTTAACTCTAAGTACGCCAGTGGTGTTGAGTCCACAAAAACTGCTATGTCCATATTACCTCTGAGCAGATGTATGCCTCTATCCCAGATGGAGTCACAAACCAGGAAGTATGTTATGTTCATATTACCTCTGAACAAACTATCATGGTCCGACCATCGATTATCATGTTTATATTATCTCTGATATCGATTGTCATCTCAACTTAGCACCCGTACTTAACTCTAAGTACGCCAGTGGTGTTGAGTCCACAAAAACTGCTATGTCCATATTACCTCTGAGCAGATGTATGCTTCTATCCCAGATGGAGTCACAAACCAGGAAGTTTGTCATGTTCATATTACCTCTAAACAAACCTTCCTAAAATCGGCTATCGATTATCATGTTCATATTACCTCTGATATCGATTGTCATCTCAACTTAGCACCCGTACTTAACTCTAAGTACGCCAGTGGTGTTGAGTCCACAAAAACTGCTACGTCCATATTACCTCTAGCAGGGCTTGTCTCAAATCTATTGCTTGCACTTAGGTGCGCAAAAAGTGATGGGTCCACAAAATCAGCCATGCCTATATTACCTCTGAGCAGATGTATGCCTCTATCCCAGATGGAGTCACAAACCAGGAAGTTTGTCATGTTCATATTACCTCTGAACAAACCTTCCTAAATTCGGCCATCGATTATCATGTCCCTATTACCTCTGATATCGATTGTCATCTCAACTTAGCACCCGTACTTAACTCTAAGTACGCCAGTGGTGTTAAGTCCACAATACCTATCACGTCCATACTACCTCTGATAGGGTTTATTTCGAAACTTATTATTTGCACTTAATATGCGTAACAAATGATAGGTCCATTAAAAATCCCCCAGTGGGATGTCCTCAACAAATACGGTATCGTACTACGTCAGCCTATCATTCAGAGAAGGCGGACAGTCAGCGAATTCGAAAAGTTTTTGCGCGAAGAAGTCAGCGATTCCTACGCTAAGGAGCTTTCTACGCTCGACAGCAACAGATCTACGGTTTTACGCTCGCAAGCTATAAGTCTATGGTTTTACGCCCGGATGCCTTTGTGCTCGATAGCTTTTATGCTCGAGAGGCTACAAACCTACGACTTTACGCTCAGCAGATACCAAATCGATGATCTCACGCTCGGTGGTGCTTAGTTCACGCTCAGAAGCAACAGACCCGCAACTTCACGCTCGGAGAAATTTTCTTTTCAGAAGCTACAAATCTACAGTTCTACGCTAAGGAGCTTTCTACGCTCGACAGCTACGAATCTACGGCTTTACGTTCGATAGCTATCAGTCTATGGTTTTATGCCCGGATGCCTTTGTGCTCAGTAGCTTTTACGCTCGAGAGGCTACAAACCTACGACTTCACGCTCAGGAACTATAAGTCTATGATTTCACGCTCGATGGTGTTTAGTTTATGCTCAGAAGCTGCAGACTAATGATTTCACGCTCCACGACTTCCCGCACATCTGAAGGATACGTCGGCCAGATCACGCGTACATCTGAACGGTCCTCAAAAGCGGTTCATGCTTCATTCAAAGCGTTTCAAATTCCGAGGAATTTAAAAGCTTTGAAGGGGGTCTTGTAGAAGCATGAAAAATACGCTGGGAAGAGCTACGCAGCCTCTTGATACAGAGCAGCGTAAGTAGAGGCCTTCAGAGCCATCAGGCGTACAACAGAGTTTTCTCCGCTAAAATACAGCGTGAAGAATAAAGCTCAAAGGACCATCCGCATAAGTGCAGTACGTCCAGGCCGCTCCAGCGTGAACAGAGTTCTTCATGGCCTCTATGGCGTAAAACTCATCCGCTCTCGAAGCAGCGTTATAGCGAACGAGGAACGCTTCGTCTTCCCCAAAATGAACCTGTCAAGTCACGCAGTGAATCTGACCTCTGACTCCTGACAAAAAGTGCTGCACGGCCACCCAGACGACGGCTGGAAACGATGGCAGGCCCCTCGGGACGCGCACCACAGAATGATGGCGGATCTCTGCATTTAATGTAGAGGATTTTGGTTAGAGATCACCGAACCGTCGCTTACTGGAGTCCCCTCCGCATAAACCGCTCTTCTGCGTACAAGGGAATATGCTGCCCTATTTTACATAGGCAAACATGAGCGGTTTTACGATCCGCAGCAGACAAACCGCCTGCCACGTCAAAAGCTGCACTTCGTACGGGATTCGAGGCACGTCTCCACGTCTAATTGCACAGAGCGGTGACAGTTTCTCTCAAGGCACGTCTCTGCGACAGGTGCACAGAAGGGGTGCAGACCTTCAAAACACGCCTCCGCATTTAATACATAAGATGATGGCAAATCTCTGCAAGAGATTTGATTATATCTTCAAAAGCCGTAATTCCGGCTAAAGGCGTCCACATCAGCACGGTACGCAGCGGCTTCTACGCCCATTCAGGATCTGTGCCCACTCGGCTTCAACGCCCTCTCGGCCTCTAGGACCACTCGACTTCTACGCTCATCTGGCTTCAACGCCCTCTCGGCCTCTATGACCGCTCGGTTTCTACGCCCATCCGGCCTCTAGGACCACTCGGCTTCAACGCCCATCTGGCTTCAACGCCCTCTCAGTCTCTACGACTACCCGGCTTCTATGCCTGTTCGGCTTCTATGCCTACTCAGGCTTCTATGCCTGCTCGGCTTCTATGCCATGGTGACGGACATTTGGCTTCTACGCCAACCCCTTCTACACAATGGATACCTACCTACGTGGCTTTTATGCCATGATCTTAGTAGCAATTGTACACGTTGTGTCCCCTTAGTTGGACCCGCATCACCCGCTCATTCAAAAGATCATCTATACGTAGGCATTGGTTACTTTAACCGTTGTGTAATAGGGTACTGTACTTTCAAATAGAGGCCCCTATCAATGGGGAACAAGGTCGGGAAAAAATTGGTGAAGAAACCAATATCAGATCCAGGTAGAAAAATTGGTGAAGATACCAATATCAGATCCAGGGTCGACAATTCGAAAGATCGAACCAGGTCGAAGAGAGAGGAGATAGAGAGAGAGAGAGAGAGTACCTGGAGCTCAGGCAAAGAGTAGGGATCGACGGCTTTGGCATCGTGCATCCACCCTCCTTCGCAACCTTCGAAGCTGCTACCCGTCTTCCACGGTACTTCTTCAACATCGTGTAGTCCAAGGGCTAAAGTGATCGACTGCAGATCAGACACCTATAGCAATATCTACCCAGATTAAATAAATTGTACTCCCACATCCTCGTATAGGATTATATTGTACAAGTTTGTTTGTAAACCAAAGGGCGCGGGTTTCGCACAAACCCCGTCATTGAAATACACTTTCATTATTTCGTTTAATACCACAAACATTAGTGTATCTGCGTGTCCGAGTTAGGGCTAGTATTAGTGTTCATGTGTGTGTGTATGTGTGTGTGTGTGTCTCCGAGTTAGAGTTAGGGTTTACCTAAGGAGTGGGTGGCCGAAGAGGAGGGGGTTGACCGAGGAGGGGGTGCCCGAAGAGGAGGAGGAGGAGGAGATCGGTTGAGGAGGAGGATCTCGGAGAGGTGGAGAAGGAGCTCGGTGGAGGAGGACGAGGAGCTCAGTGGAGGAGGAGGAGAAGCCCAGAGAGGAGGAGGAGGAGCTCGGTTGAGGAGGAGGAGACTGGAGAGGAGGAGGAGAAGGGGGTGCCCAGGGTCGGGGGGAGCACGGTCGACGGCGGAGCACGGTCGGCTGGGTCGTCGGCGAGGGGTTGGGTTTTGGGAAATTTTCGAGTGAGAATGGAGGAAAAGTAAAACCGGATCGTATTAGACGTCGCTAATCGTCGCTATTAGCGACGTTTAGATAGTCGCTAAACATCGCTAATTATTAAAATATTAGCTACTTCTTGGAAGTCACTAAACGTCGCCATTAAAAAATTATAGCGACGTCCTTGCTCCATTTTTAAATGTAGCTAATTAAAAAATTAATATCGTCGATAAACACGTCGCAAAACATCGCTAAATCAAAAACTTTAGCGACGTTAAAAAAATATAGCGACTATTCTTTCATAAAACCCAAGTACAGACGCTACTAGTCGTTATTCGTCGCAAACTGCGACATACAGCAACATTTATTTATGGAGTCGCTAAATTCTTTAACATTAGCGACGTTTATTGGCGACGTCGCTAAAAAGGTCACTTTTTCATCATATTTTGGTAGTGACATGTTTAAAGACTTCACCTAAGGTTGCAGATAAGTCGTAAAATGTCACTACCGAATTACTAGTTTACGCGACTAACTCCAATGCTATTAGCGACACTGCAACTACGTGTTCATACGTTACATATGAAATAATAAACTACATTGCCAGAATGTTGCGATAACATCATTGATAGCGTCGTTGTGTTGTTACGTCGTTAGTGACATCATTATTGTCACTTCTTCTTGTAATGATTATCAAGTATCAATTTTATATTTTTATGTGTCACGCCCCAATACTAGAATATGGAGACGAACATGGCTCGTGGACGCATAATCTCTTGGACGCATGGACTCCGGGCGCATGGAGTCAAGCCTTAGTGAATTTTCATGCGTTTCCGACTTGAAAGCATGCACAAAGTAGACATGCATCCAACAAGATGGTGCATGGTGGAGGAGGTGCATGTTGCTGGTCCGCATGGTACTCCATCGTCCCAGAACAACAAGTTCGGCCATAAAAAAATTCCAAGAATCCGAAAATTCTGTCATACAATCCTCATCTTAACTCCAAATCAAGTGGTTCAAAAGCCAAACTGTTCGAAATGAAGTGCTCCATCACATAGAATAATAAGTTTTCGAAAACAATAAGTTCTTGAAGATCAAAACCAAGAAAAACTCAAGAACATCCACACTCATAAAAAAATCCAGATCTACACCATTCTACGTACCAAATCCAAAAATACCAAGTTCTAAACATGCTTAAAATCACACAATAAATATAATAGACCAATAATATGGAGGATTTTTCTATTTCTCATGCAAGATGTACTTGCCTAAGACTTTGAGGAAGAAAACTTAAGAGAGAGAGAAAATGAAGTAATGAAGAGAGAGAATGAGATGTTTGGTATATATACAAGGAGGGTTTGAGGTTTAGACCATGGTGAACTTATGATTAAACCAACCCAACAAATAAACCATGAACCAAGATAAACCAAAGAATGGGTCTAGTCTCATGCAATATACTAAACATGCAAGCAAGAAAAATAATACGCTCAAAATAAGTATATTTGGAAACGGGGAGTGACATTATGTATTTATATTTATGTGTTCTCAATAATTGTATTAAATGCCGCAAGTTATGTTATGTTTGTATTTTTTTCGAATACTAATTTAGTAAATTTATATTTATTCATTTTATGAAATATGTAATTATATTAATCGAATCAAATTAATTGGACCAAAATACTACGGTCCAGTCGAAGCCTTGCCCAATTTCCACAATAATTAAATGAAAGGTCAAGGCCCGTGGGTCGACCCTGGTCCTACACTAATCAACCCCATTCATGGGTCAGAACTAGGTTGTACTTCTACAACTAAAGCGTGATCCTACCTACTAAAGTGACAAGGCTAACCAAGCCCAATCCCCTTCAAACCCAGTCTTGGGCCAATCCAAGTCCGGTGCACTTACACCATTATTCGAACCCAATAACTCTTGCGTTTAAAATAGTCTACTTTAAATGAAAAAAATTACATTTGAATAGGAATAATCAACCACCAAGATTAAGATTAATTAAAGTTTTAACTTGTATTAATTGGAAGCAAGCAGTAAGTTTGGTGTTTTTTTTTTCGACATAATGTACGGATTCAATATAAAGTTCAAAACTTTTGTGCACGTTGTATTGCATGTCTTTGGGTCCACTGTCCTTAACTTTCACCCTTTATAAATAGAAAGAATAATACGCCTCTGTGACTCAATCCACTGACCTTCTGCCATCTAGCCGGCATCTTATACCTCTTTTCGGTAACAACATGAGTCACTAGAGTTCGGTGAAGCAAGCATGAAGTTATAGTTGTCAATTTGCATTATAGAATCCGTTTGGATATGCTTTATGAACTTTTTTTCTGAAAACAGTTTTCTGAAAGTAAGATATAAAGTTATTTTCTGAATATAGAGATTTTGAGTTTGCGTTTGATTACTTTTATCTGAAATTTAATTTTTAGAAACCAAAGTTGAAAATTCTTTTCCTAAACAAATTTCAGAAAATTAATTTTTTTAATGAAAAAAAATTTGTTCAGAATTTTTTTTTAATCAAATTTTGTTCTTAAAAATTCTGTCCAGGCTCGTCAGGGGGCGAGGTTCGTCCAGACTGCCGGCGAACTTCGTCCAGGCTCCTTAGGGGCCGAGGGGAGCGTCGAGTCTGTTGTCCGTATTTATAATATAAATATAATATATAATATTTTTCAGAGAACAAGGAAACCCAAAAATAAAATTGTTACCGGCCTCCGGGGAAGTCGTGCACGAAGCACTGCACTAAGAGTTTATCCGAGATCTATGTGCGGACATTTCTCGGAAGCTCCTAGTGGTAAAACCCCCTGACTACCGGGTTCTCTTTGCCGCACACGACTCGGAGAGAGAGACCGAACTTAGCTCTGCCCAGAGCAAGGATTTGGAGATCAGAATGTCGTTTGAGAGTGGAGTGAAAGAGAGTTTGGACGTATGATTATTTTCTGTACCAAATGAAGGAGAATGAGACCAAATAAATAGGCTGGAGCTGTGGCAAGGTTCAATGAATCTGGCCACAGACAGGTACTTAATGGCTCATAAACAGGCCATTAAGTAATGAATAAAACGTGGGATAAATGCTGTCAAAAATGAGCTGTGGCAAGGCAAGGTTCAATGAATCTGGACAGTGTCCCAACAATCAAAATTTGAACGGTTCAAAAAAGGAAGAGGAGCAAAAAGAATTTTAGGGTCCCAGCCCGAACCCGAAGAGGAGATCGGATCGGCATTCGGCGCCCGCAGATGTGGGCGTGTACCCGCACCCGTTACGCGCGCCGAACCAAACCGAGCCGAGCCGGGCCGTGCCGGGCGGCAGCGGCGGCGCGCACGTGTGGCCCAAGGGGTTCCCCACACAACAACTTAATAGAGCAAAGGAGAGAAACTAATATATGTACACAAGAAGGCTTTGGTGCATCCGATGTGGGACTAAAGAAAGGAAGAGGAATTTGAGTTTTTGAAGAAAAACAAAACCAGCAATCCCCCCCCAAAAAGTCAAGTTCTGAAACAGAGATAAGAGTGAAGTAAATAGAGAGAGAGCATCTGGGCAGTAAAATACTATGCATAGATGAGATGGACTACAGCCTTGAATCTCACGTAGTGACTATTGCCTTAATCTGAAGAAGTGCTTGATGGACTATGCCTTGAATCAGACTTCTTTAACCAGATTTAGAAAAATAGCACACATAGTACGCTAGAGGTCCTTGGTCTATCGGGTGGCGCTTTTAAATGGCCATGCGCACTTTCCACATTCATGAGAGTTGTCTGGGATCGTCCTGTCCCATAGTCGCGGCCTTCACAACCTCTCATATAGGTAAGTCCTTAATGGTTGGTGATATGAATCAACCTAGCATTACAGCTTGGACCTATTAAGAGCTTAATCTCATCCTAACCATATCACACAGGAACACTATCATCATAGGGATGGGGAATCATAGTACGCATGTACAGCCACTTGGGCATTATATGATGAGATTTTAATCTCGGGTCAGTGTTCCATAAAAGTCACCTAAGTCCAGCTTGTTCCTACCCATTGAACTGGCTTCTTGGGATCTCCAGTCAGACTCGGTTGGGTTGCCACTGCTGGTGACTTTACTTATGGGCTTAACCCCATCCCCCTCGATGATTCTAGGATCAAAGTCCTAGACAGACCCTTCGTCAAGTGGTCTGCAAGATTCTTTTCTGACTTTATATAGTCAAGAACCACATATTTGCCCAATAGGCTCTTTATAGACTTGAAGCGCAGCTGCAGGTGCCTGTTCATCTTAGCATTCACAGAATTATGCTTTAGTAGTTCCATAACAGATTTATTATCACAGTTTATAGAAATTGCAGGAATAGGATTAATAGAAAAAGGTATATGCATAATAAGGTTTCTTAGCCATTCGGCTTCTGTGCATGTAGTGTCTAAGGCTATCATTTCAGAGTCCATTGTACTTCTAGCAATGATAGTTTGTTTACATGAGCCCCAGGAGATTGCAGCTCCTCCTAGAGTGAAAACATATCCAGTAGTAGATTTTACATCTGCGAGTCAGTTACCCAGTTTGCGTCTGAACAACCTTCTATAATATCAGGGTATCTAGTATAGTGCAACATATAATCTAGAGTACCCCTAAGATATCTAAATACTCTTTCTAACGCTATCCAGTGTAACTGATTTGGGTTACTAGTATATCTACTTAGTCTCCCAATAGCAAATGCAATATCAGGTCTGGTCCTGTTTGATATATACATGAGAGAACCTATCATCTGAGAATATCTATGTTGTTCCATAGGAGAGCCCTCATTCTTCTTTAGAACAATACTACTGTCATAAGGAGTAAGGGCAGGTTTCTTATCAAAAAACTCAATTTTTCTTAGCATTTTCTCGATAGAGTATGCTAAGGATAGAGTATAGCCCTCCTTGTGTTTGGACAGTTGTATGCCTAGAATCAAGTTTGCTTCACCTAGATCTTTCATATCAAACTGGCTGGATAAATAGTCTTTGGTATTAGTAATCAATTCTAGTGATGATCCAAAAATAAGGATGTCATCTACATACAAACATAGGATGACACAACTTTCATCTAAAATTTTAGAGTATATACATTTGTCATACTCATTTGCCACGAAACCATATTCTGAGATGATTATGTCAAATTTGTTGTGCCATTATTTAGGAGCCTGCTTTAGACCATAAAGAGATTTAACTAATCTGCAAACTTTATATTCTTGGCCTTTAGTAATAAAACCTTCAGGTTGCTCCATGTAGATTTCTTCCTCTAGGTCCCCATTTAGAAATGCTGTCTTGACATCCATTTGATGGATTAGCATATTATGAATGGATGCTAAGGCTAGAAGGGTTCTGATAGAGGTGATCCTAGCTACAGGTGAGTATGTATCAAAATAATTTAATCCCTTTTTCTGGGTAAAGCCTTTGGCTACTAATCTAGCATTGTATTTCTCTATGGTACCATCGGCTCTAAGTTTTTTTTTAAATATCCACTTACAACCTATGGGTTTACTACCTGAAGGGAGGTCTGCTAGAAACCAAGTATTGTTCTCCATGATGGAGTTATACTCACTGTTAATGGCTTCTTTCCAGAAAGGGGCATCAGGAGAAGATATTGCTTCTTCATAAGTTGAGGGATCACCCTCTATTAGAAAAGTGAAGAAACCTTCTCCTAAGTTTTTTTCAATTCTTTCTCTTTTACTCCTTCTAGGTTCTATATTTTATTCGGGTTGTGAACTAGATATTTGAACATAAGAGCTGATGGACGGAGTAAGAGAGAGATTGAAGGGAGAGGGAAAAATTCTATCTTTAAAAGGATATATATTCTCAAAGTAAACTGCATCTCTTGCTTCTATAATAGTATTGTTAGAGATTTCATTTACTTCTGAGTGAGTGACAAGAAATCTATTGGCATTGCTATCTAGGGCATATCCTATGAATACAGCATCTACAGTCTTAGGTCCAATCTTTCTCTTTTTAGGTTCAGGAATTCCTACTTTAGCCAGACATCCCCAAACTTTGAGATAATGGATCCTAGGAGCTCTACATTTCCATAATTCATAGGGAGTCTTATCATTAGACTTACTAGGGATCCTATTAAGGATGTAACAGGCCGATAATAATGCTTCTCCCCACAAATTATCAGGAGCACCTGAGCTAAGGAGCATGGCATTCACCATGTCTAACAGAGTGTGATTCTTTCTTTCAGCAACTCCGTTGGACTGTGGTGAATAAGGAGCAGTTACCTCATGGATTATTCCGTGTTCTTCACAAAAATTGGTCATATTATTTGATGTATACTCTCCACCATGATCTGATCTAAGAATCTTAATCTTTCTCTCTAACTGGTTCTCAGCTTCAGATTTATAGACCTTAAATCTATCTAGAACTTCATCTTTGGTTTTTAGTAGATATGTATAATAATACTTTGAATGATCATCTATAAAGGTAACAAAGTATTTTCTACCACCTCGGGTCAAAACCCTATTTGAGTCACACACATCACTATGAATAAGCTCTAGAAGGTTAGAGTTCCTTTCTACAAATTTGAAAGGTAGCCTGGTATGTTTGGCTTGAACACATATCTCACACTTGTGTTTATCATCTATTGGAGTCTTAGGAATAAGATCTAAGTTCATCATCCTTTTTAGGGAACCTAGATTCACATGACCTAATCTACTGTGCCATACATTTGAGGATTCTACATTTGAAACAACAAAGGAAGGATCAGAAATTTTATTCACGGTGCTCAAAATAAAAAGACCATCTCTTACAAAATCCTTTCCAATAAAAGAGTCATTCTTAGAAAAAACTACTTTATTTGCTTCCATAATAATCTTGTACCCTGAGGCTACAAGGAGAGACCTACTAACTAAATTTCTTCTGATAGATGGCACATGTAACACATCATGAAGAGTCAGAGTTTTTTCTGATGTCATCTTTAGATCTATTCTTCCTCTTCCTATAATCTGTGCCACTGAGCTATCTCCTAGAGTTACACCTCCTCCACCTGATTCCTGAAGGAACTAGAAGAGCCGTTGAGAAGCATGTTTGCTTCTGGTTTTGTAGGACGTTTCCCTTTGAAAGAGGTCTGGACAGGTTCCTTCTTCCTATGAAAACAGTTGGTGGCTATATGGTTTGTTTTACCACACACAAAACAAAATCTCTTCTGATCCTGAGTTTGACCAAAGGTTCTTGGTTTATTGTGGTAATGGTTTTGGTGGTGAGGCTGAGAGTTCTGCTTCTTCTTGAAGAGGTTCCTTTTTGGTTTGTGGTGATGATGAGGCTTGGGTTTACCTTGGAATTCTACAAGGTTTACCTTAGCTTTAGACTCGGACTTAGGGTTAGACCTTAGCCTAATTTGTTCTTATGTTCTAATTTTCTTTAGGACTTGAGCAAAGGTAAGGTCACCCTGAGTATGAATGAGGTCTTTCTTGACATCAGACCAAGAAGGAGGAAGCTTGTCTATTAAGCAGGCTATTTTATACTCAGTAGAGAAGAAAGTGCCTTTGGCTTAAATATGCCTAAGGTATTCTTGGAATTCATGTATTTGGTCATTTATAGGTTTGTTATCTACCATAAAGTATCTGTTGAATGAGGAGGAATTAAATCTTTCAATTCCAGCATCATCACAGCTATATTCATCTTCTAGGGCATCCCAAAGTTTTTTTGCACTTTTGTATTCGAAGAATATGTCATATAGAGATTCAGACAAAGCACTTAGAATTCTATAGAAGCAATGGTAGTCTATTTCCTTAGGGGTCTTGGGTCTAGAAGAACCAGAGGACTTGGATATACCTATGTCAGACTCAGTGTCATCAGAGTCATTTGTGATTGGTGTGGAACCATCAATGGCTGAGATTAATCCTAAGGTAGTGAGCCAAAATTTCATCTGACTTTGCCATCTCTTAAAGAAAGTCCCGTTGAATTTTGCAGGTTTAGCAGTAAAAGTCTCATCCTTGGCAGTCATGGTTGCAAATGAGGAAATTCTGAAAGATACGAAATTACTCAATAACAATGTCCAATAATTTAGAATAATAGTTCAAGTGATTTTTGCTAATCAGTCTTAAAATCTTGAGTCTATCAAGTGTAGATTGATTTGAGTTAGCTGTAGGGGCCGGTTCCCAGCTAGCGGTGGTCCGAAGACACTTAAATACCGTGTCGCTTAGGGCTATTTATACCCGGTTGACAGAAGAACCCTTTCGGCTTGTTTCCAAATTGATCTTTACTTTTAGAATCCAGACTCAAAGAGATTTGCAGTTTCACTTTAACTATTTATTTTGACTTAAATTGTTTAAAGGAATTGGAATTAACAATATGTCAAATAGAGTGAGCAAAGAACACAATTTGTTATGTTAATACACAACCAAGTATGCCTATAAACAAAATAAATAATAAACTTGCTTTAGCAATACAAATTAATAGTACTCTTGCTTTGGCAATACAATTAAAAATTAAACTTGCTACAATTAACTTTATATTTATATCAGTTTGCTACCAACAATTAATAAGTACTAAATTGCTACAATACTATTTTAACAGCAAGTAATGTGCTATCAGCAATTAAGAATCAATTTTGACAAGTATTTATTTAGAATGACAGCAGTATAGTTTATTTGGTATGTAGCAAAATGTGTGCTATAGTATATTAGGAGGTTATAAATAATTCGCTAACAATCAAATATGCTAGTATTTAACAGATATGCTTTTATATTTGGTGACAAGTAATTCGTTTTGTTCTTTTGTTTGTAAAACAAATTTTTTTATATATGTAGCTACAGTAATCACAATTCGTTCTTGTTGTAATAAGCAGCAGTAGACAGAAATATGTTTTGAAAATGAGAAACAGTAGCTAAAAACGATAAACTCTTAGATTGTTGTCCGTATTTATAATATAAATATAATATATAATATTTTTTAGAGAACAAGGAAACCCAAAAATAAAATTGTTACCGGCCTCCGGGAAAGTCGTGCACGAAGCACTGCCCTAAGAGTTTATCCGAGGTCTATGTGCAGACGTTTCTCGGAAGCTCCTAGTGGTAAAACCCCCTGACTACCGGGTTCTCTTTGCCGCACACGACTCGGAGAGAGAGACCGAACTTAGCTCTGCCCAGAGCAAGGATTTGGAGATCAGAATATCGTTTGAGAGTGGAGTGAAAGAGATTTTGGACGTATGATTATTTTCTGTACCAAATGAAGGAGAATGAGACCAAATAAATAGGCTGGAGCTGTGGCAAGGTTCAATGAATCTGGCCGCAGACAGGTACTTAATGGCTCATAAACAGGCCATTAAGTAATGAATAAAACGTGGGATAAATGCTGTCAAAAATGAGCTGTGGCAAGGTTCAATGAATCTGGACAGTGTCCCAACATTCAAAATTTGAACGGTTCAAAAAAGGAAGAGGAGCAAAAAGAATTTTAGGGTCCCAGTCCGAACCCGAAGAAAAAATCGGATCGGCATTCGGCACCTGCAGATGTGGGCGCGTACCCGCACCCGTTACGCGCGCCGCGCCGGGCCCGGCCGGGCGGCGGCGGCGGCGCACGCGTGTGGCCCAAGGGGTTCCCCACACAACAACTTAATAGAGCAAAGGAGAGAAACTAATATATGTACTCAAGAAGGCTTTGGTGCATCCGATGTGGGACTAAAGAAAGGAAGAGGAATTTGAGTTTTTGAAGAAAAACAAAACCAACAGAGTCCACCGACGTCGAGTTTGTCCCAAAACCCTAACCCTAAGTTCGTGATCCACCGTTGTCATCGTCGAGCTGTGTCCACCCCACCGTTGTCGTCCTCGAGCTCGAGCTCCTCGTCCCCACTGCCGTCGTCGTCGTCGAGCTCGGGGAGAGGCCACCGACGTCGACCACGTCGTCGTCGAGCTCCGGGAGAGGCCCCCTCCTCCGCATCCCCACCTCCATGGCCAACCCCCCTCCTCATGGCCAACGCCTCCACTGTCCAGATCTGGATGAGGAAGAGGGAAAAAAAAATTGAGAGAGGAGAGAGACTTTTGAGAGAGGGGTGGGGTGTTGGTGGGGAGAGGGGCTCGCGTAACAGTACCATAACCAATAAAGCATAAGTTCTAAAAATGGGGTTTTGGGCTCCACTCCGAAAGCAATGTTATAATATTGTTTTTGGAGAAATTTTTTGGATTATACATTCTTAGTGCTTGAAGCCAAACGCAATTTATTGCCCCCCTTACGTTTAAAAGCAGAATTATTTTATAAAACTTAACCAAACACAGCCTTAAATCGCCTACTCGGTTAACACGGATAACTCATCGTCACGTCCACAAACCCCCTCACCCTCTCAATCGTTCATTCCCACTCTTCTCCACCGCCTCAACTATGCTCTCTCTTATATCCGAAATCAACGTTGTCAAATCTCAGGGCCCACGATTTGCCACGTCATGCTACTACTGACATCCTTAAAACACAGTTTGTAAGAAAGAAAAATAAATAGTTTTTTAGGATAACACAGTAAAAATTTTGTGCTTCTTATACGTGGAAAGATGCTTTATTCCTACTTGGCAAACCATTTGCAAGTGAACGGCTAGAAAAATATTTTCTCTCGTTTGATTACTTTTCTCTTTTTGTTTATGTGAAAATAACTTTTGATTTATATAAAAAAATTAATAATTTTAATAATTAATTAGACTAGTAGAACAATACATCCTAAGTAACTGAAGCCTTAAAAAGGGCCAAAAGCTCAGGGTGTGTACCGAATCGGATCGGACCAATGTTGATCAGGATTTATCGGTCCTGGATCAAGCCAAACATAGCTCGAGAAGGAGACATGTCAAGCTGGTTGGAGTGATGAAAATCCAAATACAGCCCGGATTCGAACCCGAGTAAACTCTGGGCCGAACTTGACATGGCTGGACCCGGGCCAGTTCAGGGCCGGATGTAGTGTCCCGCTCCGCGTAGGCACTATGTACAAGTGATATCGCTTTGCTTGCTCGAACGGAAGTCTTTTCGAAGAGTTTCCGATTGAACCACAAGACGATTGATCAATGTGAGTGGGCAGAAACTTCGTTCTCTGATTCTTACACGCCTTAATAATGAATCTGAGTTTTTGAATGCTTGTTTGCTTAAGAAGATAGTTCCATAAGAAGAATGATAGAACCTGACTTTGCATGCTTAATAAGAGATTGCTTGAACATGTTTCACTATCTCTTGTGTTTCGAGAGAACCATATCGTGCTTGAAATTGTTCAGAGAGAGCGGCTAGTCCGCACAGAGATAGATGGTCTGATGGTTCATCTCATCTGCATACTAGAGTTTATCTGATAGTGTTTCATGCATTCGCATCGGTCGGACAATGGCTATTAGTGAAGAGCTGAACCTTGGTCACGACTGCTACAGAGATAGTGAAGAGCAACCATGAGTCACAGCTGCTAATAGTATCAGATAAATGAGTCATTGGTTAGCTGGATTACCGCTACCGATCCTGAGTTTCTTGGGGACCGAAAAGCATATAGCTAGTTCATCGTATTGGCTTGATAGAGGGTGGTTCCTAGATGGTGCATTGTCCCTAGAGTCTTTGGGTATAACTCACGAGACACGCTGCGCACACCCTGATAGTAGAACAATCGGCTTACCTTGTGTGCTTGAATGAATTAAACATGAACTCTGTTTTTAAAGCTTTTTCCAAAAGAAGTAAAATGACTTCGTTCCTGTGCTGCATGTAATGATCATAGGTAAAACTAGAAAGATCACTAGTAATGTAATATTTTATAACATGATTACTTAGTGTTGGTTTTAGTGAAAGTTGCTTCTGTTCAGTTGTTTATACTCACAAGTACTTTCTAAGTGCTGACCCACCAATAGTTTGCTTGTTCGCATGTGTTGGATCGTCCGAGGAAGCGATAGGCGTGCCTCATCCCCAAGATCCGAAAATCTGGTTTTGATTGCCTTGAGCTACTTTCGTATAGAGGGACATAATGTATGGAACGATGCCATTGTATTCCGAGAACCGGATGCCTCGATTTGCCACATATACTCAGATAGATAAATGCTTGCAATACTGTCCCTTCGCTGCTTACTCGATAGATGCGATGATAGCCAGAACCACGGGAGCGACTTACGCTCGTGCGGCCTCATGCCCTGTCACGCCCCAGTCCCAAAAATACGTAGGACTAGGACACGTAAGCATGCCAGCCGCATGGATATGGCAACTCCAATATATGGAAACCAAATCCATATGTACGCTGTAATATGAATATAAAATCCACAAGTAGTATAAAATATAATACAAGTCACAGGGTAAAATCTAAATCTCATCCACCAAAATCATATAGAAATAAATAACCAGTATCTATGAAACTAGATCTCAATAAGAAGTATCTAAGGATGATAGTTGGATGGAAACAAATCCACTACCAACTCGAATATAAGAGCAAATACAATATGAGTACAACACCACAATACAATATAAGAATACCAGCTATCCATCACAGCTCGAAGAGAAGACATCCTCGGATCACATGTAACCCTCCAAATCTGCGCTCCTGCAAATACTCAAGAAAAGATACACCTGGCAGCGGACCAGGTCCTCAGAGGGACGTAACAAGATACAGAAAATACGAGCCAATTTGAATACAGTAAACATGCATATAATTTGAAAATAGATAAGTACGCTGTACATGACAATCTATATGAATGCAAATGAGGACAACTTTTCAACGTATGGGCAAGGGTAGGCTACTCGATCTACCTCACAACTCACACACACGTCAATGGACATCAGAAATCGATATACCGCGGGGGTAGCGACCAGCGAGACTCCAGAAATTGACATACCGCGGGGGTAGCGACCAACGCGACACACGCCCGTAGTGCGAACTATATACTACGGTTTACCAGAGTGGTTAAAAGCCCATACGCCTAATGATTGTCCTCTCATGATACTAGGTGTCAAGTGTGTGTCAACATATCTAATATATAGTAATGACTGGACGAACTACACATGCAATGAATATAACTGAACGAGACTACACATGCAATGAATAAACAGAAATATAAATAGCAAACAAAGTACTGTAAATAATTTGGCAAGGTATCTTGTCTGGGGTCCTGCTGCTGGTATGAATCAGAGTCCAAGTCACAGTCCAAATAGCCTATGTATTACAAATTTATCACGTCAAAAGATAATTTATTTTAATTTATTTAATTCTAGAATAATTACTCTAAAATCCTATTTTAATCTTATTATTCTGATTTTTATGTTAATTCCTAAATTTTGTCCAAAGAAACTGAATTTTATCAACTCGAGACTCATGGCACGCAAATCGAGGCGATCTGTTGACCAAAAAGTCAACCGATACAATCTCAACTTTCATGCATGATTTTCTGTAGACTTCAGCGTCAAAAATATGCTGGAATTTACAGCTCGTCCGAATTCAAATTCGTTTGAGAATTATGGCACATACAAATTTTGTATTGTGCACCGATGGTTAAATTCTAACCTAAAAGTTCTACAGAATTAACAGTATGTAAATACTTCGAAATAAATTCTGGGAAAAATATATGTCGATGATCTCGATATTAGCTTTCCGAAACTTTAAACGGTTCATGATTCTGATTCCTGGTTCTCCCGAAATCGTGAAAAAATCGAAACACATCTATTTTCGGACATATTATGCTCTACGAATTTTACAGAATTTAATACTCATAATTTAGAAAAAAAATTTATATAATCAGAAACCTAACCTCATTATCATTCTAACAAAAAAAAACTAGAGCGCGTTTGGAGTCCGGAGCTAGGAGATATCGCCTTTTTAATTCGTCATAACTAGTAGAAAATGAGACTGAATTTATGACAAATTTTGACTATTTTTTGACAAAAAAAGAGAGGAATTTGGGGAAAAAAAATATGAAAGATGAGGTATTTATAATGGTGGAGACTACTTAATTAAATACAACTAGGATTGGTTAATTTGGATAGGATTATGATGAATTTAAATAAGGATATGATATACATTAAGTTGCTTTCCTAGTAGGTTCAGGATTTGAATTAATTTAAAGTAGAGTTTGAATCTATCTCAATAATTTATAATCTTGAATATAATTAAATATAATACAAATAATTTATAAAATCTTATTAATATCTATTAACACTAAATTAGCATCTATCTAATATTAAGACTATATATATCCAAATAAATCCTAATTAATTTCAAAAATCTAAAATAACCTAAAAATAATTCTAAATAAATATTTATATAAGTAAATATGTCGAGAAATTCATTTGCTAATTAAATAACAGAATACTCTAAAGAAATTCAATATCTATAATAATATAAAATATACATAAAATATCTATTTTGGGTGAGGGGGTTTACAATCTACCCAACTTACAAAAATTTCGTCCTCGAAATTAAAATAGAACATGGTTTCTCTCTATCTAATCTCACTTGATCATAATCTAAAAGAATTTACCTCAAGTTTAATAATGCAATTTCTATCCAACTTAGAATTTACCCATCTATCACATAAGGCTCTTACACTTAAGAAAATATTCCTCAATTTATTTTCTCATGCCATTCAATCCTCAAAACTTTAACACCAACTATATCATATGTGATATGCCCTTAATCAATTATGAAAGATAGTCACCAAATAATATGATTGGCCTATGGGGTATATCTTATACTATCCGTGTATCACTTATATCCAAGCACGGGATTTCGTCTTTCCGAAACAAGGGAAGACGGAAAGCAACGGAAAAGAGTTCAAGGAGGGGTAATAGAATGAAAGTATGAGAATCAAAGCGTTTAAAGAATTCAAATGGGAATTGTCAAGACAGTTGTGGATTAAAATCTTAATTTGGTAATTTCCTATTCGCATGCTCACATCGGTACAGTTATGTACTTGATATGATATGCTTTGTCGTATCTAGAGGGTAAGTATATTTGTCTATTGGTCCACTATACATCTCAATCCACGTAAAATACTATTGCGAAGGGCGAATCAAGCGCATTATGGCTAGCTAGACCATAATACACTGATTCTGATTAGACAATTTGTATTAGTGTGGTTGATCAGGCCCCAATAACACATATGTCATGAACAAGCTCGATATAAGATTAAGCTTACAAAAATTAGGCTATAATAGCAGCATAATTCAAGGTAGCACAGAAAATATAACCCTGGATTATGATGTGAGAAGTTACAAAATAATTCAAGTTCGCAAAAGCAAAAACAACATAAGCAATAATAATAAAAGACTCTACAATCTCTACAGTTATCATACAACCTCCTTATCTAAGTCGCTAGTCGACCAAATAGGGCAAGGACCTTTAAATTCTATGGTCTGAATAAACACTGTCGTCTTTTGCTAGCATGCGATAAATATCATTCGGTTACACTTCAATTAATAGGTCAAAAGACTATGTGATACTAGGTGTCAAACATTATGGTAAAACTTCTAACTAACTCTAGTAGTGTCTATACTACTCTCAAGTCTTCTTAATACATCAAGGGGTAATGGTATAACAATCTAAAGATAAGGAATTCTAGGTTCACTAGATATTCTAAACTTAGTGGTGTGTCTATATTCTCGTTGTATTCTTAATAGGTGTGCTACTCTAATTATCATCCTAATAACAGGGGTTCCTATATTCTAGCAGAAGACTATACTCAAGGAACTATTAGGGAAGCACATGAATCAAGCAGGATACAATTGTTCAAAATAGAACTGATAGGAGAATATGAATCACAGTCAATTGTGGATGAGATCCTATACTCTAGTCCTAGGTGCAGGCTTGTTCGGTACAGTAACGTAACCGAGACAATATGCTCTCGACCTGCATGGGCCACCACAAAATATGTCACGCCCCAGTCCCAAAAATACGTAGGACTAGGACACATAAGCATGCCAGCCGCATGGATATGGCAACTCCAATATATGGAAACCAAATCCATACGTACGCTGTAATATGAATATAAAATCCACAAGTGGTATAAAATGTAATACAAGTCACAGGGTAAAATCTAAATCTCATCCACCAAAATCATATAGAAATAAATAACCAGTATCTATGAAACTAGATCTCAATAAGAAGTATCTAAGGATGATAGTTGGATGGAAACAAATCCACTACCAACTCGAATATAAGAGCAAATACAATATGAGTACAACACCACAACACAATATAAGAATATCAGCTATCCATCATAGCTCGAAGAGAAGACATCCTCGGATCACATGTAACCCTCCAAATCTGTGCTCCTGCAAATACTCAAGAAAAGATACACTTGGCAGCGGACCAGGTCCTCAGAGGGACGTAACAAGATACAGAAAATACGAGCCAATTTGAATACAGTAAACATGCATATAATTTGAAAATAGATAAGTACGTTGTATATGACAATCTATATGAATACAAATGAGGATAACTTTTCAACGTATGGGCAAGGGTAGGCTACTCGATCTACCTCACAACTCACACACACGTCAATGGACATCAGAAATCGACATACCGTGGGGGTAGCGACCAGCGAGACTCCAGAAATCGACATACCGCGGGGGTAGCGACCAGCGCGACACACGCCCGTAGTGCGAACTATATACTACGATTTACCAGAGTGGTTAAAAGCCCATACGCCTAATGATTGTCCTCTCATGATACTAGGTGTCAAGTGTGTGTCAACATATCTAATATATAGTAATGACTGAACGAACTACACATGCAATGAATATAACTGAACGAGACTACACATGCAATGAATAAACAGAAATATAAATAGCATACAAAGTACTGTAAATAATTTGGCAAGGTATCTTGCCTGGGGTCCTGCTGCTGGTATGAATCAGAGTCCAAGTCACAGTCCAAATAGCTTATGTATTACAAATTTATCACGTCAAAAGATAATTTATTTTAATTTATTTAATTCTAGAATAATTACTCTAAAATCCTATTTTAATATTATTATTCTGATTTTTATGTTAATTCCTAAATTTTGTCCAAAGAAACTGAATTTTATCAACTCGAGACTCATGGCACGCAAATCGAGGCGATCTGTTGACCAAAAAGTCAACCGACACAAACTCAACTTTCATGCATGATTTCCTATAGATTTCAGCGTCAAAAACATGCTAGAATTTATAGCTCGTCCGAATTCAAATTTGTTTGGGAATTATGGCACATACAAATTTTGTATTGTGCACCGATGGTTAAATTCTAACCTAAAAGTTCTACAGAATTAACAGTATGTAAATACTTCGAAATAAATTTTGGGAAAAATATATGTCGATGATCTCGATATTAGATTTCCGAAACTTTAAACGGTCCATGATTCTGATTCCTGGTTCTCCCGAAATCGCGAAAACATCGAAACACGTCTATTTTCGGACATATTATGCTCTACGAATTTTACAGAATTTAATACTCATAATTTAGAAAAACAATTTATATAATCAGAAACCTATCCTCATTATCGTTCTAACAAAAAAAAACTGGAGCGCGTTTGGAGTCTGGAGCTAGGAGATATCGTCTTTTTAATTCGTCATAACTAGTAGAAAATGAGACTGAATTTATGACAAATTTTGACTATTTTTGGACGAAAAAAAAGAGGAATTTGGGGAAGAAAAATATGAAAGATGAGGTATTTATAATGGTGGAGACTACTTAATTAAATACAACTAAGATTGGTTAATTTGGATAGGATTATGATGAATTTAAAAAAGGATATGATATACATTAAGTTGCTTTCCTAGTAGGTTCAGGATTTAAATTAATTTAAAGTAGAGTTTGAATCTATCTCAATAATTTATAATCTTGAATATAATTAAATATAATACAAATAATTTATAAAATCTTATTAATATCTATTAACACTAAATTAGCATCTATCTAATATTAAGACTATATATATCCAAATAAATCCTAATTAATTTCAAAAATCTAAAATAACCTAAAAATAATTCTAAATAAATATTTATATAAGTAAATATATCGAGAAATTCATTTGCTAATTAAATAACAGAATACTCTAAAGAAATTCAATATCTATAATAATATAAAATATACACAAAATATCTATTTTGGGTGAGGGGGTTTACACGCCCAGATGGGTCAAGCATCCTCCCGCGGAAGCGCTGGCACGGTGATTCTCGTCTATCGGGGACGGCCGATTAGACTGTGGGAGATTGGGGCATGACAGATTGCAAAGGCAGGTTCTATCATTATTCTTATGAAACTATTTTTTTAAGCAAACAAGCATTCAAAAACTCAAATTCATTATTAAGGCGTGTAAGAATCAGAGAATGCAGTTCTGCCCACTCACATTGATCAATCGTCTTGTGGTTCGGTTGGAAACTCTTCGAGAAGATTTTGGTTCGAGCAAGCAAAGCGATATTACTTGTACATAGTGCCTACGTGGAGCGGGGCACTACATACTTACCCACCAACAAAGAGTTTCGTCCTCGAAACTCAAGAAGAAACAAAAATTCAGAGCAGCGATAGTCCTCATCCCTCACCATCCTCAATCAAAACACAAGCAAATCACAAGCACAACTCTCAAGGAACAAATCAAATCTCGAAAACTTTTGCGCGCATCTTTGAGAATATCTATGGACTTATTGTATGGAACGTTCATTGCAGCACAATATCGGGCACAACTCAGAGTCGGAGGCAATAGAATGGACAAAGAATCGAGTTGCTCTGATACCAATCTATCACACCCCAATCTCCCGTAATCTAATCGGCCGTCCCCGCTAGGCAAGAATCACCGCACCAACGCTCCAGCGGGACGATCGCTTGATCCATCTGGGCGTAATACCGCACGAGCGTAAGCCGCCCCCGTGCAAGACCGTGGTTCTGGCTATCATCGCATCTATCGAGTAAGCAGCGGAGGGACAATATTGCAAGCATTTATCCATCTGAGTATACGGGGCAAATCGAGGCATCGGGTTCTCGGAATACAATGGCATTATTCCATACATTATGTCCCTCTATACGAAAGCAGCTCAAGGCAATCGAAACCAGATTTTTGGGTCTTGGGGATGAGGCACGCCTATCGCTTCCTCGGACGATCCATCACCTGCGAACAAGCAAACTGTTGGTGGGTCAGCACTTAGAAAGTACCAGTGAGTATAAATAACTGAACAGAAGCAACATTAACTAAAACCAACACTAAATAATCATATTATAAAATATTATATTACTAGTGATCTTTCTAGTTTTACCTATGTTCATTACATGCAGCACATGAACAAAGTCATTTTACTTCTTTTGGAAACATCTTTAAAAACAGAGTTCATGTTTGATTCATTCAACCACAAAAGGCAAGCCGATTGTTCTACTATCAGGGTGTGCGCAGCGTGTCCCATGAGCTATACCCAAAGACTCTAGGGACAATGCACCATCTAGGAACTATCCTCTATCAAGACAACACGATGAACTAGCTATATGCTTTCGGTCCCAAAGAAACTCAGGATCAGTAGCAGTAATCCAGCTAACCAATGACTCATTTATCTGATACTATTAGCAGTTGTGACTCATGGTTGCTCTTCACTATCTCTATAGCAGCCGTGACCAAGGTTCAGCTCTTCACCAATAGCCATTGTCCGACCGATATGAATGTATGAAACACTATCAGATAAACTCTAGTATGCAGACGAGATGAACCATCAGACCATCTATCTCTGTGCGGACTAGCCGCCATCTTTGAACAAGTTCAAGCACGATATGGTTCTCTCGAAACACAAGCGATAGTGAAACATGTTCAAGCAATCTCTTATTAAGCATGCAAAGTCAGGTTCTATCATTCTTCTTATGAAACTATCTTCTTAAGCAAACAAGCATTCAAAAACTCAGATTCATTATTAAGTCGTGCAAGAATCAGAGAATGCAGTTCTGCCCACTCACATTGATCAATCGTCTTGTGGTTCGGTCGAGAACTCTTCGAGAAGACTTTCGTTCGAGCAAGCAAAGCGATATCACTTGTACATAGTGCCTACGCGGAGCGGGGCAATACACCGGGTCTGTGTTAGCACATGAAAAAAAAAATATAAATGAATGATTTGGCCCAAACAAATCTAAAAAGAATACTTTGGGTGGTTAGGTTGGGTTGGGTCCCAATTTCTTTTTCAAAACCTTTGTTTGGGCATTAAAATAATAGACTATAAAAAAACATGATTTACAATATTGGAGAGAAATTTAACACCAATATTTTAAAATAACGTCAATATTTTAATAATTTTATATATATATTTTTACATATGTCATACAACTTATGTATAGATTTCTGCTTTCTAGCTCTCTTCAATTTTTTTTTGTAAAACTCCAAAGAAAGTTTTTAAAGAGGTTCAAAGAAGAAACTCAAACCTAAATCGTATTAAAAATATACAACTTATGTTTAAGTTTTTGTATTCACCCTCTCTTCAATCTTTCTTTGTAATATAACAAAAAAAAATTGTAGAGAGATTTAAGAACAAAAATTCAAACATAAGTCACATAATTTAAATATACCTATGACCTATCTAAGAATAATAATACACATTAAAAAATGATACATTATTTCACAAAGATGAAAGCTACTAGATACACTTCTCTAGATGCCTACATAGATTTTCTGTGCCATTGTTAGATTTTCGTTAGAGTCGTTTCTAGGGGTGCAACTCGGACGGGCTAAACTCGAGCCCGATCGGGTAAACCCTTTAATGGGTTGGGTTAGTTTTGAAGATACTCGGGTTCGGATTTGGATTAAATTATTTGAACCTGATCAAAAATCGGATTTGGCTCGGATTCATGTGTCGGGTTACCCGAAGAATCCGAAACTAGACACACACACACACACACACACACACACACACACACACACACACATATATATATATATATATATATATATATATATAGACACACACACACATATGTGTGTATAGTTTTATACTTCTTAAATAAAAAGTTTAAATTCTAAATTTCTCCACCCAAACTCTTTAACTTGTTATCATAAATCTCATTTCAGTTTGTATTTTGTAATGATTAATGCTTGATTGCTATTTGATTATGTATTTAATATTACTCTTGTTTAAAATTATTTTAAATATCATATTAGAGTCCGATAAATCCGACCCAACCCGATCCTCCGGGCTTGGTTTTGGGCTACATATGTTGAACCTGAGGTCGGGTCGGGCTTGGGCTCGGACTAGACTTATGATTCATCGGTTTGGGCTCGGGTTGAGCTCAAACCCGACCCGACCTGACCCGCCCGAGTTGCACCCCTAGTCGTTTCCCACAATCCAAGCATTCAACAATAATTTCATGCGAGATTCTTCTTTCGGTATCAAGCTCATTGTAAACTCCGCTAAAGTGATGCCAACTATCTGATCTTCTTTTAGTTGAGGTCCTTGTACCCTCTGAGGTCGCGGTACGGATTGTGATTGCTGATCGGTTGCTGTGGTGGTTGATCATTTTTCATGACATCAAGTAGTCTCTTCCCCGAATATGACTAGATTGTGTGCAAATATTGGAAGAGGCAAAATTTTTTGTTGTTGTTGTGGTAAATTTGGAAGAATTATACCATATTTATAGAAATTTTCTAACACCCTTAAAATATAGCTGTTATAAGAATATGTTAGTTATTTTCGGCAAGTAACCAAAATATCCTTTAAACGATTAAAAATGGTTATAACAGTGGGGCTATTTTGGTAAAACTATTCTATTTTAGGCTAATATGCCAATTGAGGAGTAATTTACCAAAATAACCCCCAACGTTATATATATATATATATATATATATATATATATATATATATATATATATATATATATATGGTAGGGCTCGTAGGGTAGGGGGTGGGGACCGGGTCTTATCCGGGTCATCGACCGAACGATTCGATCGAATATTTCAGTAAAATTCGATTCGGTTCGAATGTTTAAGCGGGCCAGGTCCAACTATCAGACCCCAAATGCAGATCCAATTCGAACCTGGATCATCTGTTAGCTAGACTAGGTCGGATAGTTGATTAGACCCAAGTCGAACCAAATCGAGTTTAACCGAACCGGACCCATGTGGAGTTGCGGGTCTTCTGACCCAATTAACACTTGAACCAAGGCTAAGACTATAAATAGTTGACCTTGTTAAATACATTCACCCATAAAGAATCAAACATTACTGAGTACTACCTAGCCAGGGACTTATTTGTCACCTCACACGATGGTGTATACATACATTGTTTCAATCTATATATACATTGTTTTAACTCACATAAATGCCTTATCATTATTTGGAACATTCAGTGTACATGTGAAACATAAACCAGCATATAAATAGTATTCAAGTATCAACATAAGATTGAAGTTATTTATATACATCCATATTCTTGTGTGTTCTCGGTAAGATTCTCAACGATTGATTGACCGATCCATTTGGCTGGAGCATATAATTTAGAAAACTTCTAGAATAGCACCGAGAAATGAACCAGAACATTTACTTAGCATATCTACCACATGACAATTGAGTGCCTGTTCTATTGCCAAAAACTTGTGCCTTTTTTTACGACAAAATTTTCAATTGAGAAGTGTTTTTTTTTTAATATGTCTGAACGTATCATTTGAAATTTTTTGCACTGATTTATAAATAAAAAATAATATCATTCAAAATTTTGTACATGCTGATTTATAAATAAAAAAAATAATATATCATTGTGACTCGATTTATCAATTTTATGCTATCAAAGTCAAGGCTCTTGTATCTTTTTTTGATAACCACAAAGATCAATTAAGAAATGTTGATTTCACCTAGTCAAAATATATATGCTAAAAATTAAGCTGTTAGAGGAGTCGAGAAAATGGCCAGAACATTTACTTTGTATATCTATTGCACAACAAATTAATATGCATATGTTTTATCAAAAATATTTGCACAAAATACACTAAAACAACATTATTAAAAAGTAAACAATGCAAAGTAAACCAATTTTAGAACAATTAAATGAAGTTTTAACTAATGTAGAGCAGTAGAGGTAACTAATAAATTAATTACTTGAATATAATTACTACCACGTAATTAATAACTTTTTTCGATAACTAAATTGTTATTTATTATTTCAATGGGTTTAATTAATTACTTCTCTCTCTCCCTTTCTCCCACATGTTCCAAACATTAGAATGTAGTTAATTACTAACCACAAATTTCACACCAACAAATTTATCCACAATTTCCCTAAATCCCCTCCCTAACAGACAGGTAATAAACCCATTAACCCCTAAACCAATTGTCAAAAATACAAACTGCTACAGCCTTCCACGTGGCGGATCCAACGGCAGACGGAGGCGGTTGGCCCAGAGACTTGTCCGAGCGTAGTAATTACGGAGCGGTCGTTTTTAACTCTCGTTCCGGAAATGGTAAGAAGCGCAACAGCCCGAGATCTCGTGCCAGTCCAATCGCGGCCGTAGGATGGGCGGGCGGTGACACGTGTACGAAGAGTAAGGGAGCGACCGGCTGCAGCAGGTCTGCTTGAGGATTTTTACCGGACGGGCCGGTGGGCGCGTGGGATTAGTATAAGATGTGGGGTTTTAGGCAAATAGAGGTAAAAGAGTCTTGACGAGGGTTTTGAGATAAGAGAGAAGAAAAATAATAATATAATAATAAAAATAAGAGAAATATAAAATTCGGATTAATTCGAGATTTTTTCAGGAATTTGGTGGGAATTCCAATCTGGATCTGGAATTCTTGGAGGGATTCTCTGATCGGCTGCTTTTGGCGGGAATTGTTTGAATTAACCGGCGATCTCGAATTGGAGCGTAGAATTGAGTGAATTGTTCGCGAATTCCAGGTGAGAACAACGGATTCGGTAGAATTTCGGCTCCAGATTTTCTTTGGATTCGGTTTCCGTTACAATTTCGTTTGATTTTTGAGTTTTTGGAGAGATTTTGGTTTTTGGATTTGGTTAAGACTTCATGATCACATCTAATTCTGTGTCATTTCTTCTCCTAAATGTCTGGATTCGATTTTTCGATGCAATTTCGTTCGAATTTCTTGTTTTTTTCGAGAAATTTTGGGTTAATATGGTTAGATTTCGTGATCTCGTTGTTTTTTTTGTCTGAAAGAGAAATTTGGATCATATTCTGATGCAACTTTTCGAAATTCGCTGGATCGGACGGATTCGATCTAATGTGACGAAAATTCATCTTCTTCTTCTTTTCTTTTTCTGAATGATTATATGAATTTTTTTCCCATTGAATTTAGCACATTCTGTTGTTTTATTTGAATTTGATTAGATTTCTTTGAATTCGTTCTTGGCTTCTGACTTTTTTCCTTGCGAACAAGAAATTATTATAGCATTCTTCGATAAATCGGCAGTTCTATAAAATTTGTTGCTCGAATGAATTTCTGTAGGTTTTAGCTTCAATTTTTTCTTCTTTTCTTTAATTTATCGTTACCCAAAAGAAATTTGGACATAATTCTCTAAAATAACTTTTTGTATGAAATTTGACGAAATTTATCTGTAGTTTTGGAGAATTGGGAATAATTTTTGGAGTTGATTAGGGTTTTGGCTGAAGAATCTTTGATCGCTTCAGCCATACGCGTCAATCTTCACGTTTTTTGTTGCTTTTTTCTTGGAAAAAGGAGTTTTTTTTTTTCCTTCTTCTTCTTCTTTACATTTAATTATAGTTTTTCCTAATACTCAAAGTTGAGATCTTTCTTGTTTGGATCTCATGGCTTTGTGGGGTTCTGGGTTTTAGATCATCAATTCCTGCTCAATGGCAGAGGTGTAAATTTTTTTTGTTTTGATTATACATACCGCTGGATTTGTCTTTACTTTTGTGTGTTTATTGCTTTTGAGTTGTGTGGATGTGATCTGTAGTATAATCCAAAAAGCAAAGTTTGAATCTTTGGTTCCTTCTTTTTTTGATCTAGAATTGAATTTATCCAAAGCCAAAGCTGGAATCTTCGGTTCCTTCCTTTTTTGATCTAGAATTGAATTTTTCCAAAGCCAACTGTGAAATTGGAATCTGTGATCCATTTCCTTTTTCTTTTAATTGCTGTGATCCATAAGCAAATATGATCCACTGCACAAGTAGTTCTATGGACAATTAATCAAGTATGAATCTACTTAATTAGAATTGGGTTATTCAATTGAGTTTATATGTATATTATTTTTACGAAAGAAGGAAATTTTGAATCTTGGGTCTTCTCCATCACAGGCAAGTGACGGATCTGCGGAAATAGAATTTGCCAAAAGGAAATTTGCTTTGAAGGCGGATAATGGAAGCATAGGTTCTGTGGTATTTATTGTTTTATTGGTGATTGAATTATGGTGTTCCACAAGAGATTGGACTATGGATCTAGTAGCTACCAGGTCCCTCCCATGCCTCGAGTTCCAAGCTCGGCTAGGGTAAGTGTATATATATTGCATAATTGTTCACTTTGTTCAATTGTGCCTATATATATATATATATATATATATATATATATATATATATATATATATATAGAGGTTTGAGTGACTTATGACAATTCATTTATAGGGAAAGAGATCTGTGAGAAGGAAGGTTGAGGAGAAGCCGATGTGCGCATTCGATCTGCTTGCCACAGTTGCAGGAGAGCTGTTATCGGAGAGAGAGAATAGTTTGTTTCTACATAAAGATGGTGGGACATCTAGCCCTGCTATCACAAAGGGTGTCGTCATTAAGAAGGAGAATATAAGCCATGAGAAGCCATTCAAGGCTGAAGTCTTCGATCAGGGAAGTTGCAACGAGAGTGCATTGGGATCTGGAAAGCAGGTTAGGTATGACCGAAAGGACTTCATGCTATCTCCTAGAAGCGTAGTTAAAGATTCAAGAGAACCCATTCTTAGTTGCAAAATCAGTGAATTTAGCACACCCAAGAAAATCTGTAAAGAAGGATGCTCTCCTGCATTAAAGGCAACATGCAAGTCGGAGGTTGGGATCAAGACCCCACTTCAAGCTGAACAGAGATCAATTGGCAATGTGGTCGATGGAAATGGTCCAGAGTTAATGAAGGATCTGATGGATGTAGATGCCAAACCACTTGCTTTGGTTAGTTCTGACAGCAGCGTCAAGGTGCCCATTGCTCATAATTCTTCCTTTGCCAAGTGTGGCAAGGGGGTTCCTGTAGATGGAGATGTTGATAACTCCTCTGGGTGCACTTATCCCAGGATTAATAATACCTCTAAGACCTTTAGGCCACCAGGCCCATGCGATCGCAGGATAAGGAAACTATTTGCTTCTAAGTTCTGGAAAGTAGCTCCTAACGATGTAGAGCTTTCAAACACTGGTATGTTTATATGCACTCTATGATCTCCAGATTGTTTTCGCGATATATATTTGCTCTGTTCTAGTGGTCGTGTGCAATGATTTTGGTTGAATAGGAGAATTACTAACTGATGGTTTTTGTGTTTTTTCTTATTGGTGCAGAAATGAAGGCTATTTATCGTAACAGGAAATTGTGCTATACACGCGAAAAGACAGAGAGAGGTTCATTCAAGAGAAGGAAGATAATTGAACGTCGTTCAATATCCGCATCCAATTTGGATATTTATGATGAAGGTATTTCACCAAAATTGGGTGGCATCAAGATGGAAGCAAGTGATAAACATGCCAATTTTAATGCAGGTTTGTTATAAGTTGAGCTGACTACATTTTCTCAGGATCATTTATTTTGAAGTTAGTCTAAAAGGTTTCCTTCCTCGTGCAGCAAATGGAGCATCGTCCTCCACATCAGGTCAAAAGTCATCATACGAGTCGAGAGATTATCATGGTAGTAGAGCATTTTGGATCAATATTACATGTTTAATTATCTAATTTTATTATATGAAATTTAAACATGACGCGGTTCTAAGAATCATCTGCAATTTTTTTGTTTTTACAGTGAAGCTAAACATCAAGTCTTTCAAGGTGCCAGAACTCTTTATTGAAATTCCTGAAAATGCTACTGTTGGTTCATTGAAGGTATAAATACTTCTTTCTTTTGCTTGCCACTTTTCTTCAAGAAACACTTGTAGTTAAACAACTATGATATCAATAATCTTAGCATGATAGCTGCGTCTTAACCGGTTCAGATATTACAAA
The DNA here is from genome assembly GCA_036927795.1 of Iris macrosiphon. Lineage (NCBI taxonomy): Eukaryota > Viridiplantae > Streptophyta > Magnoliopsida > Asparagales > Iridaceae > Iris > Iris macrosiphon. The sequence continues at coordinate 69,921,487 of JAYESA010000012.1, forward strand.
TTTCCATTTCTTTAAGTGTCTATATGGGTTGACTATGTACATCAGGAATTATTGCGGTTCCTCATTATCTTACCATCAGGAATTCTTTAAGTGACAATACATCTTTGCTTTCAATTTTTTTTAGAGGACAGTAATGGAGGCTGTGACTGCTATTATTGGAAGCGGGTTGTGTGTTGGTGTTTTTCATCAAGGAAAGAAAGTTAGAGATGACAACAAGACCCTGCTCCAAGCTGGAATTTCTCACAATGATAAGGTGGACAATTTGGGTTTTACATTGGAACCCAGTTGTACACTTACCCCACTATCACTGCTATGCCCAGAAGATCCTAACTCCATAATTTCTAGTGATGCCGCTAAAAAACTCAAAATGTACAAGCTTCTCTTAAAAATTGACTGATGTTCTTATTATTAACCTTTATGACTAACATTGATATTGGTTTCTATAATAGGATCCCAGCAGCACCTCCTACTTTAGAACTCCCGGCAGCATCAGAAGTCGCACCACAAGCACCTCAAACCTTGTCCATGAACTGTCCTGAGAGTGACCATGATTCAGTTCACTCTCCTACAGATGCATCCTCAGTAGATAAGATGGCAGATTCAAAAGCTCTGGTTCCTGTTCCATCCATGAAAGTTGATGCCTTGGCGGTGGTTCCACTGCACAAGTCAAGGCGCACTGAGGTGGTCCAGCGCCGGATCCGTCGGCCCTTCTCGGTTTCTGAAGTAGAAGCCCTTGTTCAAGCGGTCGAAAAGCTTGGAACCGGCAGGTACATTGCCTATCCCCATCCCAGGTTCTACCAAACTAAATTTTGTGTTAACTTAGCACTTTTTCTAATTATGGGTATTCTTGGATGAATTAATAACAGGTGGCGAGACGTCAAACTTAGAGCGTTTGATAATGCGAAGCATCGAACTTATGTAGATCTTAAGGTAACCAATCTGTCTCCTTTCAATTGTTACTCTTATTTGGCAGTTTATGATTAGTTGTCTTGGTCACTTAAGGCAGCATTGAAGACCGACCATCTAAACTTTCTACATCTTCAGTTTGGCATCAAGAAAAGACTGTCCCATTTTAGGAAAGTTCCTTGCGATTTATGCTTTTCCTAGACTATGCGCAACTAGTTCCTTTTGCCATTATATCAAGTCAGCTGTACATCTTTGGCTCATCTCTAGTAGAGGATATAAAACGTGTATTCCAACTAGACAACTGCTCTCCAACATGACCATCCTTATGGAATCTTCAAACTTTCAAACTCTTCACACTGTATATATTATATTTGTTCAATTGACAATTTGAGGGGGATAGTGCTCTTTAGGTCTTAATTATAATGGTCTTGGCTTTTGTTTGTGCAGGACAAATGGAAGACTCTAGTGCACACAGCTAGGATTTCTCCTCAGCAGAGGAGAGGAGAGCCGGTTCCGCAAGAACTTCTGGACCGGGTCCTCTCTGCCCACGCTTACTGGTCGTCTCAGCAAGCCAAGCTCCAGGCCAAGCCTCAGGCTTCGGCATGCTTGCGTGTGTAGGCCGTTGATGGCGTGGGGACTAACATTGTAAAAAAAAAGGAAAAAAAACAGAACAAGAAAGTTACAAGAAAAAAATAGGAAAATTGTGTCAGGTCATAGGAAATTTTTGTATTTTGTTCTCAACAAAGATTCTAAAGCAAGGATTTTTTCTTGGCAAATCTGTGCATGATGGTGCTCGAGAAAGAGTTGGGGCGCAACTGGTGCCCGTGTTTCTTCTTCTTCTTCTACTTGGCATCCATGTATATTGTTAATTGGATCTCGGATTCGATTCATTCATTCTTTTGACTATGTTGTGTTAGGAAGAAAAGTCGAAGGAGGTCTAAAGAGTTCCTAATGTGGTTACTCTCTTTGCTGGTGTATTAGTAATAGACAAATGTAATTTTCTTTAAGCAATGATTAACTTCAAATATGATCTCAATTTTTTGTGCATCCTTCTGTGATGTGTGCAAACTTACTCTTCCTCTCCCCTTTTAAGAGGGTAGATTTTCTTGTTTATCAGAGGACATTATGTAGGGAGGGATTTCTTAAAGATTGACAACTAAGATTAAATTCGGTGCGGTTGGTTGATTCGAACTAGTCAGGTTCACGTGCCTACGTTGCACATATATATAAAAAAATATATTAAAAAATAAATAAATATTTAAATTTTATTAAAATATTATAAATATGATTTGAATATTTTTAATTAGATTTTGTGATAGATATATTTTTAGAATTTTAGATACGTATTAGTTAGATAATACCGTATACTTAGTTTAAATATAATTTGAATATTGAATATATTTTAGGCTTTATTATATAGTAAGATGGGTAGATAGATTTATAATTTTTATTTTTAACTACGTGAGGAGGTCCATATGCGGTTAAAAAGATTTTTTTTTAATTTTTTTGAATTTTTTATTTATTAGAGGATATACATAGGATTTTGACGGCTCATTTTTGAGCCATTTTTAAATCGTATTATAATAGTAGAGATTGACTGCCAATACAAAAATAAACATGATTAGTGATGTCTTACTGCATCACTAACGTCACCAACAACGTCAAATGTGAGTCACCAAATAGCAAGTGGTGGAAGTGTACGACATTATTACGCATCGCACCAACGATGCAATCGCGACTCGTACTCACGCATTTTCGCTAACATGTCAAGCATCTTGGTGACATGTTCGCGACACATCAACGACGCTAACGCAAACGTGTCCAATCTGATGTGACCATAAATTCAGAGATGACGAGCAACACCATAGCAACGTATGTGCATGATAAGTTGTCTTCCAAGTATGAATACTTAGCAATATCTGGCGATGACGTTTTGATACTAGTTAGCGACACATATATGTAGCATTCATTGCCAAAATTTTTAATTTAAAAGCAAATAATATATAAATTGAGCGAGAGGATATTTTGAAATTTTCGTAGATAGCGTTCCTAATAAGTTCTAAGGCTTAAACTAAATCAACATAGAGTAGTAACCCTCAAGGTAGCCTAGAAATAGTAGTTAAGACCCTATTCAAGTCTAGATGCAATGTTAGAGCACAATGGATTTTATAGGGATGTTTTCAGGGATTCGAAGATTTAAATTCCTAAGAAAATAAAATTTTGGCCTTCTAGAAATTATTGTGGCCAAACAGACCATATAATCTAAGGAAACTTGATATATATAGCATTTTCATAGTTTAATATGATTTCCAGAAATTTTATAATTTTTTCGAAATTACTTGATATTTATTTTAGTCCCTAAACACACTAGTTAAATTTAATAAATAGTTAATTCAATTTCTGATAAATTATTATTCAATTTTTAAATAAATAAATTTTTTTTTATCAAAACCAATAGTCAACTGGTCGGGCAGAGCTCGCATGTCCAAGCCCGACTCGAAGTTAAACCTATTCCACACCCAAATTTTTTCCTTTCTTTTGGCCATTCGGCCTAGTCCAGCAGCCCACTCTCTCCCCTCCTATCTTTTTTTCTTTTGTTTTCTTTTAATTAAGATGGTCATGCCCATGAAGCAGCCAACCAGCCTTTCTATATTGCAGTAGGTCCGGGAGGGTCCGTCAAACCCGTGCCTGATCCACGCCAAATCCGACCCACTACCCTTATTAGTAGTAGTAGCAGTCGCGGTTTGCTACACTTCACCCGAACTTGTCACTCCCCGTTCCCAATATATGTATTGGGAGCATATTATTTCTCGCCAGCATGTTATTTATTTGGTTGCATGAGACTAGACCCATTCTTTGGTTTGTCTTGGTTCGTGGTTTATGGTTTGGATTTATTTAGTCATGAATTGAACCCATGGTCTAAATCTCAAACCCTAGCCATATAACCCAACCTCTTTCTCTCTCCCTCTTCATTCTTTCTTTTCTTTTTCTCTCTTAGGTTTTTCCCTCCCTCCATAGGCAAGTACACCTTGCATGAGAAATGAAAAAACCCTCCATATTATTAGTCTATTATGTTTATTGTGTGATTTTAAGCATATTTAGAACTTGGTATTTTTGGATTTTGTGGGTGGAATGGTACATATCTGGATTTTTATGAGTGTGGGTGTTCTTGAGTTTTTTCTTGGTTTTGATCTTCAAAAACTTATTGTTTTCGAGAATTTGTTGTTCTATGTTGAAGAACATTTGATTTTGAGTGGTTTAGAACTTTACTTTGCCGGATTTGGACCCCAAACGAAGTTTCCATGGAGAAAATGCAACTTTCAGTTTGGAGTTTCCGCCATGGGCAAACTTGTCGTGGAGAAGATGAGCTCCATGCGTTGAACATCTAGCATGCATACATTTTGTTGGCGCATAGCTGAAGAATGCATGCGCTCTGAAACTCGAGCTTGAAAAAGCTAAGTGTCAGAACTTTTGTGTTGTCTCTCCTAGGCGCATGGAAGTCATCTATGCGGCCAAAAGCTATGCGTCCCCTTTTCTTTGGACGCATGACTCAGCCCCGCCCTAGCACTTCTTTTGATTGTTTTTTATTTTCTCCTGACGCACTTTATTGCTTGTCACATCCATCATTTCAGTCACTTCACTGACACTTCATTTATTGCCCGCTACTTCGGCACTTTTCCCGAAGAGTAGACTTTGTTTCGTCTATGTGCCCCTGATTTCATGTGACTTTATGCGCCCTGACTCTATGCGGCATCCTGAGATGCACTTGTTTGGTTCATACGTTCGATCTTCATGCGTACAACTTCATGCGCGTGTTATCCTTAGCGACCCCATGAGTGCACGTAGTACTTTCATAATATGTTCATTTCTTTTATTTGGAATATTTCTTATCATCCTCTATGTGGTTGATCCTGGTAATTGCTTTTGTTATGATTCTAGGAAAGAATGGACTCAGTAACCCGACCATGTACTAGAACTCGTGCTTATGATCATTGGTAATTGGACTCGAATACTGTATCCGTGATAATACAATAATTGTCTGATATTATTCATGATCTAATGTACACCGAGGTGCGACATACCGTGTTACGTGTTAAGTAGTTTATAATTAGGTTGTGCATCGAGAATGCCTTCAAATTCCTGAACGCGTGATACTATAAATATACTTTTGCCTCAGCATGGGCATGATATGTGAGTCAAGTACCAAAGCGTGGCTAGGATATTGATTTATTGAATGATGGATACACACTCGGGTGAATCCAGACCGAACTTCCATGGATTTGTATCTAGCGTGCCCTTACTTTGTATGACATCTTAAGGGAAATTCTTACCACTGTCACGCCCCAGTCCCAAAATACGTAGGACTAGGAATACGTAAGCATGCCAGTCGCATGTATATAGCAACTCCAATATATGGAAACCATAACACATTCGTACGCTGTATTATGAACAATAATTCACAAGTGGTATATAATTATCACAAGTCACAGGGCATAACTAAATTTCATCCACAGAAATCATAAAGAAATGAATAACCAATCAACTATATAATTGAATCAAGTATAAGATGCTTGACAAGAATAAGTAGCTGGGTGGAGACAAATCCACTACCAAACTAGAATATAAGAGAAACAAAATAAGTACATCTAATGATCAATGATGCTCGAAGAGAAGACCCCTCAAAATAGAATGGAGTAGCAAGTCCTGATCTGTGCTCCTATAAATACTCATGATCGTCTACACCTGGAAAGGGACCAGGTCCTAAGAGGGACGTAACAAGATACATAGAAGCATGCCAATAAAGTACTGAAAATAAACATCCAAGGGTCGCCTAACCATCTATGTTAATGCACTTTGAGAACAACTTTCTAACACGTGGGCTATCTGGCTAAAATGGGATTGGCATGATTCTCTCAGAGAATCAGGGGCCTACAAAGCATGTCATCTTTTGAATGCCAAAGGCCGCCTGATAATAATAATATATAGTGGTTATCATGACCGCGCATCTTCGGCGGAGCGTACGGGTTACACAAGAAAAGTGCAAAGGAGCCCAAACGCCTTACTTGCTGTCCTTCCCACCCCATGCTCTAAGCATGTCATATCCATGATACGATGAGACCTCTAATAACTGCAAAGCCTTCTAATTATGCAAATTCTATCAGCAGTTATTCCCTATCGCACGTCCCATACGTACATGTGGCCAACCCATCAGGCAAGTTCGTGTCCTACATGAGACTCACACTCGTGTAACAACTGTATCACGGCCAATGAAACATAGGAATACCTCATGATCGTGGGATGGTATCATAAAATAGGTCAACATGCACAATATATAATAAAAATAAAATATGACGCCACCGTCGTTGCACCCAATTTATTCTTGGACACGCAGTTTATATAGCAGTTAAAATATATGAACTAAATGACAGAAATAAAATGCATGCACCATATGGAATGTAAATCATAGTACAATGGTAAGGTATACTTGCCTGGCAAGAAAGCTGTCACGCCCCAGTCCCAAAATATCGAGGGACTAGACACGTGGCAATGGCCAACAACATACACCGATGGGCAAACCCAATTTAATGGACCCATCAGGGTGTACTTAAGATGTAAAACATCAGAAGGGTCTAATATACTAATCTCATCCACAAAAATGAATACATCAATATGAAATATAAATCAACATCAAAGTCTCAATAAAATATATATCGGGGAACAACCCGATGATAAATCTGATACAATAGTTCATTAAACAAGAAATAGAAGAGTCTAATAACAGCAAAGAATGAGTGTAGAATAAGCAGGTACTCAGAAGAAATCCTCAGCGATCATCTCGTCCTCGGGTTCTGGTACTGCTCCGAAGACTGCTCCTGTCCGGTACACCTCAAGGTAGATCTCCTCTGCTAAACCTGGGGACATAATCCGGATCCAGGTCCTCAGGGGACATAGCAAGGTACAAGAATAACTCAAGCCAAAATAAATACAGTGCAATAATAAATGAATCAACAGGGTAAACTATATAACCGGCTAAGTGATATGCAATATAAGAGCATTAATCATACTCAGGCTGAGACTACTATAGGCTCTGTGTCGGGGAAACCCATAGCAGTATTCTCTCGAAGGGCCAGTAATGTGCCAAAGCTCTGTGTCAGAGTTTAAGACACCTCCAGTAATGTAATATATATATATAATATAATCAGCCTTTAGTATGGTAATTCTTTCTTCACCCAATGTAATCACACGTCTCATGTCCATGACACGCAAGATCATATCTAATACAGCAAGTCATAATGATAGCTAAGCACATGCAATATTTATGTCACGAATCATGTAACTTATACAGAATTACCATAAATATCTCAGAAAGATTCTGTATCATGAATAGTGTCAGGTATCCCGTGGTATGACGTACTTGATGATGCAAGCACGAAAAATGTATAGGGTCTCGATATCCATCTCTAGGTGACGTTACACAACTCCGTGTATGGCGTTGACACCCGAATATTATTCGGATGTTAAGTAATGTCACACGGTCCTAGGTTGAACATATATATCATATGATTAAATCAAGGAAATAACAAAAAGCAATTTACTGCAAGTATGGCAAGGTACACTTGCTTGGGGTTGGGATACCAACAACTGCTCCGGTATCAGCAAAATTTGCAGGTACTCCTCCGAATGCTATAATAAATATTACCATCAGGTTCAGAAGATATCAAATAGCTAGATTTGCCTGTCATGAGTCCAATTTGGACACAGGGGCAAAATTGATATTTTTAGGTCAAAGCGGGGTCCACATGTGGCCCGCTTCGTACTGAAACATGTGCTAGAGACAATATTCTCCAAATTTGTCAAACTTAGTGTCTATAAGTCTAGAACGATGATACGAATCCAACGGAATATCCAGAACTAGATTTCGATGAGTCGATCACAAAATCGTCCGTCAAGTGGAGCCATGGGACCTACGATACGGGATTTTGCCAACGTTCTCAGAATCGAACCAAACTTGGGTCACAGGACCAGCGTATTACTACGAGTCCGATGGCGCAAGTTTCATTTCGATACGACGAGTGTACACAAAGTTACAATGAGTTTCAAAACATGGCCGATATAGGGCGTTGTCGACGGATACGCGTTGATTCTGGTGTACACGCACATCCAAATCAACTTCCGCGAAATCCCACACGTCCGTATTAACGGCGCGCACCTTTCGGTGAAATTTGCACACGACCAAGTCATCCCGTTTAGCGGGGCGCATCCAGTTCCGAGAAAATCAGGATTTTAAATAACCAATATTTTGGTCATTTTTACCCTCAAATTAAATACAATCTACTGCTCAATAAATTACACAAAAATAGGGTTTTAAAACTTGGTTATACAGTCTAAATAATCAGGTAGATTTTGAAAAAATTTCACAGGTTGGTCGCAAAATGGTCGCGAACTGGGGAGTTCGGGACGATTTCTGAATTTTCAGAATTGGGGGTTTATTTTCCTGATTTTGCGTCGCGGTTTACGACCGACACAGGACGCGACACGCCGAACCAATGGCACGGGTATCGAGAGGGTCATACAGGGTACGCGTAGGATTTGACAGAATAAAAAATGGATCCACGTACATGGAATTACGTGCGCGGGAAAGCAGGTACCTTACTGACATATGCTGTCGCGGAAGAACGTGGCGTGGCGGGGTTGCTGCGGTGGCTACTGGGGTTGGCAGCGGGGTCTCGGCGGTGGCTGAGCTCGGGTCGGCAGAGAAGGCGGCAGAGGTGTCACCGGGGCTCTGGCGGAGGAAGGAGGGTCGGGGGTCAGTGGCGGTGGTGGCTGTGAGGGCGGGGTGTCGGAGGTTGGTGGCGGTGGTGTTGGTGGATGATGGTGGAGGCGAAGTCGGGGTACGGGTTTTATAGGGAGGGAGAGCCGGTAGGGAAGGTGGACGGCCGGGAGAGGGAGAGGCATGGCATCGGCTGGTGGAGGATCTGAACGGAGGCGACGGCGGTTACAGGAGATGGAGTGGCGCGGGCGACTGTCGGAGAAATCGGGGGTCGGCGTTAGGGATTCGTAACTGTGGATAAGGGTTCGGGTTTCGGGTCGGGTTCGAGTATGGGTACGACCCGTCCCGCTAAAGTTGGTTTAGGGGTTCAGTCTAATTTAGGGTTTAAACCGGTTCAGGGTTGAACCGGTTGGTTTAGTATGGTTTAATTTGGGTTTAATTAAAAACTTTGTTTTTAGGTATTTAAAAATAGTTCTGGGGTCCAATAAAATCCAGAAAAATTGCTGTATGTCTAATTAATTATTTAACACCTAAAACTATTATTTTTATAATATTTTAATTTTTTTTATTATATAAAAATATTTAATTCAGAAGAACATTTATTTTAATTCCTGAAAAATCATAAAAAATTCCAGAAAAATTTCGTAAATTTATTTTTAAATTCCTGAAAAATCTGGGGGTTTACAATCTACCCCCCTTAAGAGGATTCTGTCCTTGCAATCAAAGAAATAATCGGCCAGAAGAGATGACACGGTTGCAAGCATTGTTCGAAGCATGACACAATCAAAGAATCATGATCAAAGATAAATCGAAGGACGAGAGTTAAACAAAACACATAGGGAATGAATAAAATATTTCCCTAAACAATGAAAATTAGGTAATTCCTGAGTGAAGGAAATCTGGTTAGAGCAAAGAAAACTACAGTCTTAAAAAACTAGGTTTATCAATTATTAATAAGTTCAAATACTAGGTTTAGGGATAAGGTCATGAACTAACATGCACGTGCTAAAGCATTACTAGAAACAGATAACTATAAAAACTTACGCGCATTTGCTACTCCACGAGTCTGCGTGTCCTCCAAGGTCATCGCAAAAGCTTGTCCGCGTCCTTGTGGTGGTGCCCTCTGCTGTTGTTGGGCCTGCTGGAAGAGTGCTGCTCGAGGTGCCAAGGGTGGCCTTGGTTGATATCCTCCTGGTGCTGGTAGAGCTTGTTATTTTATCATTGGTGCTCCTTCTCTACGCTCAGGGCATTCCCTCACTGAATGCTGACTGGATCCGCAACCTAAACATAATTCGAATTTACGTCTACACTCCTTCTCAACATGACCTACCTTGCCACAATAGTGACAAGTAGGAAAGGTTAGGGATTTGGATACAGCTCCATGTGGTGCTTGATGCAGGTGAGATTTCTTTGTAGCTTCTCCATGCGGTGCTCTGGCTGGTGCTGATGTGAAAGGCCGCTTCAGATTAGTCTCTCTTGGTGATGCGCTCCATACGTCGAGCTGCAGCATGGACGTCCGTGTATGAAGTAGGTGCAACAGATCCTTTCATTCTCTATAGCTCCAAGTTTAGTCCATCGAGAACTTCTCATCCTTCTCTTCTTCTGTCGGGATCAAGGTAGGGGCAAAATGACTCAGATGGATGAACTCCGCATTGTACTCTTTCACTGTCATACTGTCTTGAGTGAGGCGATTGAACTTGTCCCAAAGTTCTGATCGAGCAATAGCCGAAATGTACATCTCCTGAAAGAGTCTGGAGAACTCCTTCCAAGTGACTCGGTCTGGTCCGAGCCGTCTCTCCTCAGATAGCCACCAGTGATGTGCATTTCCTGTCAATTATATCCGAACGGCAATCATCCAACGCTCTCTTGGAAGCTCAGTTGCTTCCAACTGGTGTTGTGTGTTTGTGAGCCACTCATGAACTTCAGTGGGCTCCTCCTTGCCAGAAAAGGTACGAGGCTTCAGCTGTCGGAAATCAGTGATAGATCCCGCCGATGGTCGCCTAGCTGGTGGGTTCGCCTGCTCCAGTGCGGTTACTAGGCTGTTCCTCAAGTTCTTTGCCTCATGACGCTGAGCCTCTTCTTGAACCTGTTGTTGGGCTTGCATTATTGCATAAAATATTTGAAACATCTGCTGCCCATCCATGGCTTGCCTTTGTGGAAATACGAGCATTGGTGGAGCAAACTGCGGCGGAGGTGGGATGTCATCATGCTGGAACCTTGAAGTATGCTGGCCCGCTTGATTGCTTTGAGCTAATTGTCCTCTGTCTTCTGGTGTCACTCCCTCATTATAGGTGACCACAACATCGTGTGGTGTACCTAAGGGATTCTCGTCACTAGTTCTCGGATCCATTACTCTGTATTGAAAAAAAACTATGAGAACTCACAGAGGAATCAAGACAGGATACGATTCAAGAAATTAATTCGAATCCGATATAGAGATCAAGAACGATTCAATCAAGTGGATGAGATCCTATAACTTATCCTATCCTTATTGCAGGCTTGCTCGGTCCCTTAGTTGAAACCGAAACAATTTAGTAGTTGACCTGTATGGGCCACCACAAAAATATGTCACGCCCTAGTCCCAAAATATAGAGGGACTAGACACGTGACAATGACCAACAGCACACACCGATGGGCAAATCCAATTTAATGGACCCATCAGGGTGTAGTTAAGCTGTAAAACATCATAAGGGTTTAATATACTAATCTCATCCACAAAAATGAATACATCAATATGAAATATAAATCAACATCAAAGTCTCAATAAAATATATCAGGGAATAACCCGATGATAAGTCTGATACAATAGTTCATTAAACAAAAAATAAAAGAGTCTAATAACAAAAAAGACTGAGTGTAGAACAAGCAGGTACTCAAGAGAAATCCTTAGCGATCACCTCGTCCTCGGGTTCTGGTACTGCTCCGAAGACTGCTCTTGTCCCGTACACCTCAGGGTAGATCTCCTCTGCTAAACCTGGGAACATAATCCGGATCCAGGTCCTCAGGGGACATAGCAAGGTACAAGAATAACTCAAGCCAAAATAAATGCAGTGCAATAATAAATGAATCAACAGGGTAAACTATATAACCGGCTCAGTGATACGCAATACGAGAGCATTAATCATACTCAGGCTGAGACTACTATAGGCTTTGTGTCGGGGAAATCCGTAGCAGTATTCTCTCGAAGGGTCAGTAATGTGCCAAAGCTCTGTGTCAGAGTCTAAGGCACCTCCAGTAATATAATATATATATAATATAATCAGCCTTTAGTATGATAATTCTTTCCCCACCCAATGTAATCACACGTCTCATGTCTATGACACGCAAGATCATATCTAATACAGCAAGTCATAATGATAGCTAAGCACATGCAATATTTATGTCACGAATCATGTAACCTATACAAAATTACCATGAATATCTCAGAAAGATTCTGTATCATGAATAGTGTCAGGTGTCCTGTGGTATGACGTACTTAATGATGCAAGCACAAAAAATGTATAGGATCTCGATATCCATCTCTAGGTGACGTTACACAACTCCGCGTACGGCGTTGACACCCGATTATTATTCGGACGTTAAGTAATATCACATGGTCCTAGGTTGAGCATATATATCATATGATTAAATCAAGGGAATAACATAAAGTAATTTACTCCAAGTATGGCAAGGTACACTTGCCTGGGGTTGGGATACCAACAGCTGCTCCGGTATCAGCAAAATTTGCAGGTACTCCTTCGAATGCTGCAATAAACATTACCATCAGGTTCGGGAGATATCAAATAGCTAGAATTGCCTGTCCATGAGTCCAATTTGGACACAGGGGCAAAAGTGATATTTTTTGGTCAAAGCGGGGTCCACATGTGGCCCGTTTCGCACCGAAAAATGTGCCAGAAATAATGTTCTCCAAATTTATCAAACTTAGTGTCTATAAGTCCAGAACAACGATACGAACCCAACAGAATATCCAGAACTGGATTTCGATGAGCCGATCACAAAATCGCCCGTCAAGTGGAGCCGTGGGGCCCACGATACATGATTTTGTCAACGTTCTCAGAATCGAACCAAACTTGGGTCACAGGACCAGCGTATTGCTACGAGTCCGATGGCATAAGTTTTATTTTGATATGACGAGCATACACGAAGTTACAACGAGTTTTAGAACAGAGCTGATACATGGCATTGTCGACGGATACTCGTTGATTCCGGTGTGCACGCACATCCAAATCAACTTTTACGAAATCCTACACGTCCGTATTAACGGCGCGCACCTTTCGGTGAAGTTCGCACATGACCAAGTCGTTCCGTTTAGCGGGGCGCACCCAGTTTCGAGAAAATCAGGATTTTAAATAACCAATATTTTGGTCATTTTTACCCTCAAATTAAATACAATCTACAACTCAATAAATTACACAAAAATAGGATTTTAAAACTTGGTTATACAGTCTAAATAATTGTTTAGGTGGATTTTGAAAACATTTCACAGGTTAGTCATAAAATGGTCGCGAACTGGAGAGTTCGGGATGACTTCTGAATTTTCAGAATTGGGGATTTATTTTCCTAATTTTGTGTCGCAGTTTGCGACCGACACATGATGCGACACGTCGAACCAATGGCACGGGTATCGAGAGGGTCACGCAGGGTACGCGTAGGATTTGACAGAATGAAAAATAGATCCACGTACATGGAATTACGTGCGCGGGAAAGCAGTTACCTTACTGATATATGCTATCGCGGAAGAACGCGGCGTGGCGGCGGTTGCTGCGGTGGCTGCTGGGTTGGCAGCGGGGTCTCGGCGGTGGCTGAGCTCGGGTTGGCAGAGAAGGCGGCGGAGGCGTCGCCGGGGCTCTGGTGGAGGACGGAGGGTCGGGGGTCAGTGGCGGTGGTGGCTGTGAGGGCGGGGTGTCGGAGGTTGGTGGCGGTGGTGTTGGTGGAGGCAGAGTCAGGGTACGGGTTTTATAGGGAGGGAGAGCCGGTAGGGGGGTGGACGGCCGGGAGAGGGAGAGGCGCGGCGTCGGCTGGTGGGGGATCTGAACGGAGGCGGCGGCGGTTACAGGAGATGGAGCGGCGCGGGCGGCTGCCGGAGAAATCGGGGGTCGGCGTTAGGGATTCGTAACTGTGGATAAGGGTTCGGGTTTCGGGTATGGGTCCGACCCGACCCGCTAAGGTTGGTTTAGGGGTTCGGTCTAATTTAGGGTTTAAACCGGTTCAGGGTTGAACCGGTTGGTTCAGTCTGGTTTAATTTGGGTTTAATTAAAAACTTAGTTTTTAGGTATTTAAAAATAGTTCTGGTGTCCAATAAAATCCAAAAAAATTGCTGTATGTCTAATTAATTATTTAACACCAAAAAATATTATTTTTATAATATTATAATATTTATTTTTATTACATAAAAATATTTAATTCAGAAGAATATTTATTTTAATTCCTGAAAAATCACAGAAAATTCAAGAAATTTTTTTTAAATTGATTTTTAAATTCCTGAAAAATCTGGGGGTTTACAAAAGCTGCATAGTGTAAGCGTCCAGGCGTCAAGCACAAAGGATCAAAAACTATGGCCTCCGAATGAACATCTCCAGATGTTGAAATAAACATCATCAACGTTCCCGGAATAAGCGAGATAGTCAAAAAATCCTACCCTTTCGACCAATTTGGACGCAGGGACAAAACGGTAATTTCGGGTCAAAGCGATTCCACATGTGGGCCACTTTGCACCGAAAAGTGTGCCAGAGGTAAATGTCTCTAAATGGAATAAATTATAGGTCAAACAAATTTTAAATGTCAATAGAACTCAACGGTATGTCCAATTTTGGATTCCGGTGAGCCGATCACAAATTCGCCTTTAAAGTCAATCGTAGGGCCCGCGAATAGGTGGCTTGATCAACTGTCTCAGAATCGAGTAAAACTTGGATCACAGAACCAGCGTGATACCACGAATCCAATAGCGTAAGTTTTATCGCATTCCAACGAGCGTACACAAAATAGCGTGGTATTTTGCAAAAGTTGTGATACGGAAACTTTTTACGGATACGGGTTGATTCCGACGCGCACACATGTCCGAATCAACTTTCGCGAAAGCCCATATGTCAGGATATACCATACGCGCCTTTTGGTACAATTGAGGTGGTCCCGTTTGGCGGGGCGCACTCTGTATCACAAAATTTAAGTTTTAAAAGATCATATTTTTGGTCGTTTTGGAGGCTGAATAATTTAACACATGAAATGAATTAATAAAAACTAAAGGAACAGAAAAATTCTCGGTTATATTGGAAAGAGAACCATTCAATTAGATTTTGAAAATATTAAACATGTTGATGGCAAATTGGGCATGAACATGGAGTTTCGGGTTAAAGTTTCTGGACAGATTTTGGTCAGTTTTTTGGCCATTTTTCGGTCGAATTTTCGACCAATCTAGGGTACGAAATGTCACGACCCGCACTCAAAAATTCGGGCATGAGTCGTGGGTACGTCTAGTCTACGCCGCAGCATCGATGGTAGAACGCTGTCTAGGTCTACTATCTAGCTAGCAATCTCACACAATAATATAAGTACCTGTCAAGATCTCAACTCCAAACGGAGGAGCAATATGATAAGATAACACAAGTACTAAATCATGAATCTAAGCACGATAAGATAACAAAGAAGTCCAACAACTACAGAGTCTAACCAACAACTACTACTAAAACAACAACAATAATAATAATAATAATAATAAAATAATATCCTGAATCCAATACAACACAAGTCTCAAACCAAAAGCCGGGGACAAATTCGGTACCAAAAGCTAATAAAGACAACTGAGGTCCTAGTGATCCCGGCTGCCAATCTGAAAATCACTCCTGAATTAGGGGGTCCCTGTCTACACCATCGACAGGCTAAGGTCCATAAAATATCGGACACCAATCTTCTAGATCCTCTGAAAAATATATCCAGTCAGGATTGGAGCAACTACACCTCTAACAACAGTTCCATTTAACTGATAAAAACTATAAAGCAGTTGTAGCAAGTAGCACAAGATGAAGGAAATAAAGTATGAACAAGAAAATATATATATCTAACAACTGGTGCATAAAGGTAAAGATGTATAAAAATTAGAAGCAAGATAGTAATGACTGCAGGATACAAAAAATCTAAACTAAGATCAAGTATGTGCACAATAACGTAAAGTAAGTCCAGCAAGAGTAAATATAATCAGTCCAGAAACATATAAGTGAGACCAGTCAAGAAATGCAAGTGAGTCCAAACGAGAAAGAATGAACTCGTGTCTCTGAAATACCTGTTTCGATATGTAAACGGCTATGGGTAAGTACGGCTCACCGCACACTGGGTGTGCGGCTGCTATCATTCTAGATTAGATACGAGAGGGTGCTTCCAGTGATTCCAGTTGGGAATATTTACATGTCTACTCGAGTATTTCTCCGCATCGACTAGTACAAGTGAATCCAAGATCCGACACACAAATCAAGTATGAGTCCAGCCAGAAACATGAGTGATGCCTGTAGTGAGTCACGATGTGATGCCAGTAGGTGATGCTAGTAGGTGATTCCAAAATAGAGGCCAGAAACATAAAATTTATGTGTCGCAAGTAAATGAATCCA